>VZSZ01003869.1:12714-47768 GCA_013398815.1 Ibidorhyncha struthersii
TTTTTCCCTGCTGGAATGAAACTCAAGAGCCCACTTGAGCCCTGAGTCATGCACAAGAGCCCGGGGAAGGATGCTCGGAGCCGGGTTTGCCTCTGCTCCCGTCAGGACATCGAGGGGCAGGACATGACGTTCCTGGCGCAGAGGTGGGCTCGGCGCCTGCTGCCCATGCAAGGAACGACCCCGGGGAAAGGCGCTGGCTTGTCCTGACAGCTCAGCGCTCGCTGGTCCCGTGGGGCTGTAGGTTGTAGGTATTTTTCCTTTCCGACTACGCTCTCGGAAAATAATTAAGTGGCAGAAATAGGCCACGGAGTGTGACAGTTGCTGGTGCTGCGGGTATTGGGAAATTGTCCTCATCCGCTTCTCCAGCCTGGAGTGGTTTGGGGACAACCCATCCTTGGGTTGGCAGTAATTTGGGTTTTAATTGCCGCTGGGGAATGACGGTGCTCCCCCGTTCAGCCTCATCCCCCTCTGCAGTGTTGGGAAGAACGTGGTTTTGGGGCGCTGCTGCCTGGAGGGTGATGTCTGTCTTAAATTATCTCAAAAAGGGATGATCTCAAGCAAAAAGGGATAGTCTGGAGCTGCAGGGCTCCATCTGTGACTCAGTTTCCCCTTGCGCCCCTGGCACTGGTACGGAGGGAGGGATCCGGGCTGTGGTCTTGGCTGCCCTTGCAAAATGGGGAGAAATCCAGTGGGATTGATGATGGTGGGAGCTCTGCAACATCTGTTCTTGCACGCTCACGGAGCGCGTCCTGGTAGATGTCCTCAGTCCTGGCCTCTGAGATATTTGTCGTCGTTAAAGCAAAGATCGTTAAGATGCCGCAGGGGCTTTTCTAGGGGTGCCCTGCAAAACGGGAGCTGCTTGCCAGGCTGAGCATAAGGTGCCATGGGGATCTCATGGGATGAGAGAATTGGTGGGGTGAAATTGCCTGAATTGGGGTCGTTTTGGGGTTGGTGGCACTGGTGACAGATCACTGTGCATTGGGCTGGTTCCTGATCCACGCTGTCACATTATCCAGCTCCTTACCCACCCCAGAGCCTCTCCAGGGGGTGGCTTTCACCCCAAAAATGTGGGGACACGGGAGGTGGTGGATGAAGCCTGAACAACTCTCCAAACCCTCTTCCTTCCTCCGTAAGTCTGGAATATTCTTTAGGAGGGGCTGGGAGCAGGGAAGAGGGAGCAGGGAAGAGGGCAAAGGTGGTTTTTCTTCGCTTGGAAGAGCAAAGTCTGCACGGTGCTTAAATAACCAAACTGCAACGGGGCGGATGGAGATAAGGAGGAAGCTATGGAAAAGCACTGGTGGCAGCCGGGCTGTATGGTAGAAATCAATAAATCCCGGCGGCGGATGAATGTTGCGGTCCAGGGATGCCCGAGCCGAATCCGCAGCATGTGGCTGGGTGCTGGGTTCAGGCTCCCACTTGTGCTGTATCGAGCCCTTTGGATGCTGGGTGCTGGAAAAGCTGGATTTAAGCTCTATGGCATGGTTTTTCCTGGCTTGTGCAACGAGGATTTGGAGATGGAGATGTGCCGGGTAGTTTGCGGGTGCAAGGTGTTGCAAAGGGATGTGTGCGCTGCTAAAATTGGATGGTAGGCATCAAAGATTGCTGCAAATAGCAAATGTTTACTGGTTGCTTTGCACAGCCACAGATCAAGGTGTTGGACGGAGCTGGTGGACGGCGCCGAATTGGGGTGTTGGGTTCTGGATGGAGCTGGTGGGTGGCCCTAAACTGGGGTGTTGGGTTCTGGATGGAGCTGGTGGGTGGCCCCGAATTGGGCTGTTGGGTTTTGGATGGAGCTGGTGGATAGCCGGGAACTGGGGTGTTGGGTTTTGGATGGTGCTGGTGGGTGGCGCCAAATCAGGGTGTTCGGTTTTTGATGGAGCTGGTGGAAGGCGCTGAATTGGGGTGTTGGGTTTGGGATGGAGCTGATGGATGGCCTTCAACTGGGGCACTGGGTGTTAGACAGAGCTGGTGCACTTCCCCAAATTTGGGTGTCAGTTTTTGGATGGAGCTGGTGCACGTCCCCAGCTCAGGGTGGAAGGGTATGGATGGAGCTGGTGCATGGCTGTGCTCCCCACCCCACCACAGACCTGCCCGTGAGGGCTTGAGAAACTCCTCCAGGACTTGCACGCTGCAGAGCTGATCCAAGCGGATCCACCACTAAAAAAAACCCCAATAATTGCCATTTTTGAGCCATGCTTCACCATAGCACAGCTGCCTTCCAGAGGTCTCACTGGTACCTTGGAGTGTGGCCATAAATAAGATGACTTTGTGTTGCGTTAATATGGATGATGTTGAGTGGATGCACGTGGTCCAGTTGCAATTTCACATTAAAATACTGAAAAGCATCCACGCTCAGAGCCATACTGGGAGGAGGTGGAGAAAGCGAGATGATTTTAGCATGCGTGATTATTTTATTTTTTTTTAATGTCTGTTATTAGGAGCTTGTGATAGGGACCTCCGATGGAGCACAAATCAACCCTGTGGGGACACAGGTTGGCTGGAGATCATAGAATCATAGAATGGTTTAGGTTGGAAGGGACCTCGAAGATCATTGAGTTCCAAACCGCCTGCCCTGGGCAGGGACACCTCCCCCTAGACCAGGTTGCTCAAAGCCCCGTCCAACCTGGCCTTGAACACCTCCAGGGATGGAGCTTCCAGAACTTCCCAGTGCAACCTGGGCCAGTGCCTCATCACCCTCAAAGTGAAACACTTCTTCCTAATATCTAATCTAAATCTCCCTTCTTCCAGTTTGAAGCCAGTCCCCCTTGTCCTATCACTCCATGCCCTTGTAAAAAGTCCTTCCCCAACTCTCCTGTAGCCCCTTTAGGGACAGGAAGGCCGCTATAAGGTGTCCCTGGAGCCTTCTCTTCTTCAGGCTGAGCAACCCCAAATCTCTCAGCCTGTCCTCACAGCAGAGGGAGATGATCCCGGTGATGATCCCAGAGATGATCCCTCTGATCATCTTTGTGGTGTCCTCTGGCCCCGCTCCACCAGGTCCATGTCTTTCCTCCCCTTCCTGTCTTGGGGGCTCCAGGGCTGGACGCAGTACTGCAGGTGGGGTCTCACCAGAGCTGAGTAGAGGGGAAGAATCACCTCCCCAAGTGAAGTGCTCCAGTGTAGGAAATTGTGCTTTGGTTTGATCTTGGGTTGAGCAGAAAGCTCCAGGTGCCTCTAAACCGTTTTCTGGAGCGGAGCAGCTCACGTGTAGCCCATCCCAAGGTGTGTTTGCCAACCGCTGGGCCATTTCTTTTTTCTTTGATTTTTTTTTTTACGGCCCGCCTTTGAACTCTGTCCAGAAAAGATATGCATGTCATGAGACCTGACACCCAATGGAGGTGCAGCTCTTGCTAATCTCTCCTTAACTCTTCAGGACAGTCCCTGGTGTCTACATCCAGTGGCGCTTTCTGAGGGTTTTTTTGTTTTTTTGTTTTTTTTTTTTTTGTGTGGGCAGGGAGCTGCCCCTGAAATCGTGGCCGTTTTCCAACGTTGTCTCCTTTCTCGCTGGTGTTGAGCTGAGTTTTTTAAGCTGTTGGCTTTCAACCTCTCTTAACCGGGAGGTTGAGCTCACAGTCCCAGTAACCTTCCTCACTAATTACCGCTTCGTCAGCCTCAGCCTGCAAACGGTGCCAGGAAAGATGTCATGTTGTTGCCTAGCAAATAAATAATTGAATACTTGAGTCCAAGACAACAGGCAGGGCTTAGCTGGAGCTGGGACATGGAGTACAGTTGGAAACCCTAAAGTTGCATGGAAAAAAAAAAAAAAAAAACCAACCCAAACCCATGCTACGTCTCCTCTAACGCACGACTAACGAAGCTCTCGGCCGTGAATCTCTTCCCAAAGGCTTTTGAGGTCAGCAGCTTTCCACCCGTGCCCTGGGTAAGCACCAAAATAAGGATTTGGTGGCAGCACAAGGGTTGGGTTGAGCGGTTGGTCACCATGTTCCTGTGGGGTGGGAAGATGGGTCATGACGTGGTCCTCAAACGTGCCAGCAAGAGAATGGGGTGAGTGGCGTTGAAGGTTTTTTTTTCTTGCCATGGGTGGTCTTTGGTAAGCCAAAACTGTGGCCCTGAATGGGCAAGGTGTGCGGTGAGGAGGGTGGCCAGTGGTCCTCCTCGGCATGCTTGGGAGAAGGCTTCACACCCGCGCTCGGGAGCGGTTGTCCAAGGCACAGAGCACCTGCTGTGCCCGTCTTTCGGTGTCTATAAATAACCTTCTCCAAATCCAGCACCCCCCTGAGCAGCCTCTCTCCCCTGTGCTGTCGCTTGTGCTAACCGGGCCACAGTTTAAAAATAAGCCGGGGGCAATGCTGGGCAGGGCTGTGGATTCTCCTGCTGCCTTGCAAAGTAGGACATGGCCCAATCCTTCTTCTCCACTGGGCATTTTTGAGGAGGAAAGGTTCCGTACCGGTGCAAGCTCATGGGTTTTTTGGCCGTGCAAAGCCAAGTTTTTGGTTGGGGCAAGTGGGGTGTAAACGTTTGTGGCTGCGGTGTTGGGTTTTTCGGGGTGGTTTGCTTCTGTCCTACAGCCCAGTCTGCTCTCCTGCTCCATCCAGGCTTCCCGATATCTGGAAACACACAGCAAGCGGCCTAAATCTAATATTTATTTTTTTTTCCTCAATATCGGGGAGGATAAAAGCTATTCAGGAGCGTGTAAGGGATAAGTGGCTGTGGCAATGACCCCTTTTGCAAGAGGAAAAGTGCTGCTGGGTCAAGCAGGGGATGGAGATACCGTAACCTTCTCCCAGCCCCAAAAGAAATGAGCTCATGCATCGGCACGAGGCCATGTCAATCCTTCTCTGGAGTTTGCTGCTGCTGGGAATGAAATTCGTGTTTGCACTGTGCCTCCTGCAGCACTGTGTCTGGCCGGTACTGTGAGGGATAATCCAAAAAAGGTTGTTTTTTTTTTAAGTGTGTTAACAGCAAAAGGAGGACTAAAGAAAACATCGGTTCGTTACTTGATGAGGTTGGTCACCTCATAAATAGGGGTGAAGATAAAGCAGAGGTATTTAATGCCTTCTTCACCCCTGTCTTTAACACCAGTGGTGGGCCCCGGGACTCCGTGGAGTTGAGTTGGAGGACCACAGCTGGGGGTGTGGTAAGCTCCCAGTCGACTTTGAACTTGTGTGGGATTTGCTGCAGCAACTGCATGATTAAATTTACAGGTCCCGATGAGATTCATCCCAGGGCACTGAGGGAGTTCCGCCGATGTTACTGTGAGACCTTTCTGTTCTTTAGCAAGGATCTTGGGACTCTGGAGAGGTCTCAGTCAACGGGAAGCTAGCAAATGTTATCCCAATTTCCAAGAAGGGCAAGGAAGATGACCTTGGTAATTATAGGCATGTCGGTCTCGCTTCGGTGCCTGGTGAAATTATGGAGAAGGTTATTCTGGGAGTTACTGGAAAAACACTTGAAAGACAATGCAGTCATCGGTCAAAGCCAACGTGGGTTCATGAAGGGAAGGTCATGTCTTCCTAAGTGAATATCCTTTTGCGACGAGGACATTCCCGGCCTCGTGGATGAAGGGAAGGCAGTGGATGGGGTTTTGGGGGGATTTTCAGCAAAGCTTTTGATACCGTTTCTCACAGTATCCTTCTAGCACACAGCTAGACATGGACACAACACGTCGGGTGAACGGTTGGCTGCAGGGTCAGGCTCAAAGAGTTGTAGTCAATGGGGCAACATGTGGCCAATCACTAGTGTTCTCCACGGATTTTTCTCTCTTCCATATCTTTATCGATGACCTGGCCACAGGACCTGAGTGCATGTTAAGTAAGTTCGATGATGATACTAAATTAGGAGGAGCTGTTGATTTTCTCAAGGGTAGAGAGGCCTCATGGAGAGATCTCGATAGATCAGAGCAACTGTATGACACTGAAGAAGGACAAATGCCAGATTCAGCACTTGGGATGGTGTCATCTGGGATGTACGTCTAGATTTGGGGCCAAGAGGCTGGAGCGAAGCCCTGCAGAGAGGGATCCGGGGCTTTTGGTTGATGGGAAGCTCAACGGGAGTCAACCATGGCCACCTATATCCTGGAGTGCATTAGGCATAGTTATAGCAAACCGATTGAAAGACATGGTTGTCCCATGTCTTGGTGGGACCTCATCTTGAGTCTTGTGGGCAGTTTGGGACTCCCCAGTCTAAGAAGGTTATATAAATATTAAAACGTGTCCAAATGAGGGCAACAGAGATGGCGAAAGGAGTAGAGGGCTTAGAAGGAGCAGCTGAGAGTACCAGGGTGGGTCAGCCTGGAGAAGAGGAGACTGAGGGGCGACCTCATTGCTGTCTACAACTTCCTCGTGATGGGGAGCAGGTTGAGAGGTGGTAGTTTCTTCTTTCGGGTGTCTGGTGATAGGACACGAGGGAATGGCTTAAAGTTGGGTCAGGCAAAGTTCAGATGGGCCGTTAGGAAAGAGTTCCTCATGGAGACGGTGGTCAAGAACTGGAACGAGCTCCCCAGGGATGAGGTCATCGCCCCCAAACCTGTTGGTGTTCGAGAAACATTTGGAGAATGCTCTTAGATATAGGGTTTAACTTCTAGGTTGCCCTGTGTGGAGTCAGGAGTTGGGCTTGATGATCTTCGTGGGTCCCTTCCAACCCAGAAGATTCTATGTCTTTTTGTCATCGGGATACTGGTTTCAACCCAGCTGGTGCTTTGTGGTTTTGCGGAAAACTAGCTGGTTTTGAGACATGAAGTTCTTGCTGCAGAAGCATGGTGTCCTTGTTGTGGGAGAACTGGTGGCACTTATCCCATTTGGGTTTGTCTCTAGGGTGCAACAAGGTGCTGAGCAGCTGCTTCCCTTTCTCCCCAGTGGTTTGTCCTCCTTGTAACAGTGTTATCTGGTGCGTTACTCTAGTTTTGGGCTGTCCATGTGGTCAAAATCATTCCTTTTCTTGCTGTCTCCCAAAAATGTGTGTGTCTGTGGGAAGAGACTTCTGGGCCTTGGCCATCAAAGTCTCCCAGATGTAGAAAAAAGGATTAGTTGAAGGATGGAGGAGGTGGGGAAAGTGTTTCTCCTCATTTTGTACTGGGTAGTCCCTGCAGAGATGTCCAAGCACGACCCCAACTCTAACCTGTGGGTACAGCCTGCAAATACCCTCAATTTATCTCTCTTTTCCAGCAAGCGTTGCTGGAGGCCGATCCCTTCTTGCTTGTCCTGGGGCCAAGACTCCTACTTTTCCACCCTGGGGTCTTCCCTGGGGTGTTTAGGACCCCCCCACCCCATCTCTGTATGAAATGGTTGAGTGGAGGAAGGATCTCGGCAGCTTTTTGGGCTCCCATCTCATTGCTGGAGCCTGATGTGTTCCTGCCAGCCCTGACATGGGGGGTGAGATAATACCAGGCGAAGCCATCCAGCGATTCTCCGTCACCGCAGTAACACCAGCGCTTGGCACCGATGCGTGCCAAGGTGGCCCTGAGAGCCTGCGCTCGCGCCAAGGACCGGATCCAACATCTTGGCTTGTTTCGGGGAAGCATCCGCGCTTAGCAAGGCTCACCCGTCAATGTCACGTGCTCTCCGGAGCGCACCAGCACGTACGCCAGCGTGATTAATAAGCGTTCCCAGGTCTTCGTGGCCGACGGCGGGTTTCAGTAATCGGAGAGGACAGCTTGTTATAGGCTGACAGCAACGAAAAGTGAGAAGAAGATCCCTCAGGAGTCTTCTCCGTGGCCTTATAGCGTCCGAAACAGCCTGTGGGGATCTTCTTGCAGGCTAATATTACAGGTACAAAAGAGCTGAGCCTTGTGGCTTCCCCATCGTTGCTTTTTAGGTGATTAAAACCCCGTTTTAACGATGGCGAAGCCAAAACCTCTCGACAGATGGAGGGGGGGAAAAAAGTTGATGGGGGAGTTGGAGGGAACCAGGGCGAAAGGGGACGGTGATGTGAATCGCCTGCATTCATTGCCGGTAAAAACACTACCACTTTTATGGGAGCAGCCGAGATCTGCTGGAAATTTAATAGAGATGGATCCAAACAAGATGAGCTTGCAACAGAGTCTGGATGCCTTTCAAGCAGCTTGGATAGAAACTGTTCTTTCATTAGATGCTGGATGTGTCCTCTGCTGACGAGGAAAGTTTTCTGCTGCCCGTCACATAAATCTTGCTTAAAGCTGGATGGAGCAGAGCGGGATCTAGAGGAAGAATTTGCTGGGAGGCCTGATAACTCTTTAAGGGAAATAAAAAGAAAAAAATAATGAAAGGTTTTCAAGTATCGGCTGGGAATCTCCTCTGAAAAGGCTCAATTTGGGCTCTTAGCGGCGGGTAAAAGACTTGAATGGAGGGCTGGCACCCTCGGGCAGTGCTCTTTCTCACTTGCCTTTGTTTTTAAAAGGCTCGATAATGGGGGAAATGCAGAATTGGAAACACCTCCGGTAGAAAATACCCTGTTAAACAGGTATTTGCACCCTGGTTTGCGAGGGAGGTTTCTGCCACTGTAGAACCCGGTGCAGGTACTGGATGCGGGACCCGCCGCGGGCAGCATCCCTCGGAGAAGGGGACCACGCTGCTGGGGGCGATCCCCGTCCCACCGAATTTGAGGGTAGGGCTGGGGAACCCCAAGGGTTTTAAACGGGGTAAAGGAACGGCCGGGTTTCACGGAGCGTGCGCACCCGGTCAGTCGGCTTGCTTGAAAACACTTTGGGGGATGGCTGGGTGCCGTGCCGGCGCGCTCGGGGCTGTACAAGGGGTGGTTAAGGAGAGCTTGTGAGAAAGACACCTTTGGGGGGAGGGTTTAGGTGCCTCTTGGGGAGGTTTAGGTGCCTTTTAGGGGATGGACATAGGGTAAATGCCTTCCCTGCCCGAAGCAGGCAGCAGGCACTAGAGAGCAATTAGCGTTTACGAGCTGGCATTGTGTCTCAAACCCATTCAAACCTCAGCGCTCTTTTCTCAAGCATATGAAGTTTTTTTCTGGGCTCAAAGCAGGAGGTTTTGGGTTTGGGATTGCCACCCCGGGGCAAACGGGGTTGGTTCTGTCCCGAAAGGTGCTGTGGGCTGAGCATCTTTGGTGTGAGTGATGCTGAAAGGTGACAGCCGTGGTCCAGGGTCAGCACAGGAAGGAGCAGTATTTTATTCCCGACCTGATGCATGTTGTAAGATCAGCCCCAGGTTTGGAGCTCTGAGCATCCGTCCTTGCCCTACGGTCTCATCCTGATTCTGCCGGATCCTGGGAAATACCACCGGAGCCAGAAATTTTGCAAACCTCCAACGTTTGGAGTATGGTGGGAAGTCTGTGTCTGCGTTGCTCTGGAGCCTGGGAGCAAGCCCTCAAGCCTGGTTATCGGGCTCATACCACCAGCTTTTGTCTTCCTCATGGAGGAAACACAGCCCAAAGCTTTGCCGTGTAGCGCTTGGAGCTTTTCGGATGGGTCTGGGCTCTGCACCCCCCCTCCCTGTGCTGGAGCTGGGAGCACAGCTCCGGTGCATCCCCCTCGGGCTCTGCAAATACCCCGAGAGCTGAGAAAACCCCAAGTATAACTCGTGTCCTCTGGCTGAGGAGAGCAGGGAGGCTGGAAATAAGAGCAAAGCTCCTCGCTGGGAAAGTGTCGGGTTCCCTCTCGGCCGTGCCAAGCTAAACAAGCCACGCTGTTCGTCTGCTCGCAGCAGAAGAGCTGTTTTTCCCCATGGTAGCCCTTCCTCACACCTGTTTCGCTTTCGGTTAATCTCACTCACACACCACCGACAAAACCCCGCGCAGGGTCTCGGCACAGACTCCTTGACCCCTCGTGTGTGGAGTATCGGGAAGAAACAAGGGTTTTTTTTCCACCTCGTTAGATTTGCCGGAGGTTTTCCAGCGGGGAGCGGATGCCTGCAGAGCAAGTTCAAGCTGTTGACAACGGGCTGGCTTTTCTCCGCTGCCTTTCGAAGTCATCCATGAACTGCAGGTTGCAAACCACAGCTATATTCTTTTTTTTTTCTTCTTTTTTTATTTTCCCTTCTTCTAGTTTCTTTTGTGTTTTGTTGGTTTTTGTTTTTCCCCCACGACCACACTGTTGGTGACTCACAGCTCCCATGTGATTGCCGAGTGCAGCAGGTCGTCCCTCAGCCAGCTAATGAGCTTCCCATCCCATTGCAGTTGATCATCCCCGTCTCTCCTCCGATTCCTGGCTTTTTCGGCACAATATCCCCATCCTTTTTCCCTCGGGGTGTTGCTGCCCAACTCTCCTCCACATCAAGGACCTTTCTAATTCACCCTTTGGGGTCAGGAGCAGGTATGAGACATCATTGGTGGTTGCTTGGGCTCTCCAGTAGACTCTTTAGTGCAACCCCTCGATGCTTCCTTCTCCATTGAGTCTTTACCTTCATAGATGTTTTTTCCAGTAGCCTTCATGACCTTCTGTAGATCTTCGTCTGCATTCATGGGTCCTGCTGGGTTTTACGCTGCTGTGACGCTTCTCTATCTCAAGTAGGTTGGACCCGCTCGGTCTCCAAAGCCCTCACAAGCCCTTGTTGTTGGGTTGCGGTGGCCAAAAACCACAGCGGAGACCCCCCTTTGCCTTCCCCCCGAGGTCTCTGGGCTGTTGTGGGGACGTCTCCCGGCTCTGTCGGTCGTGGAAGGGTGCGGCCCTTCCTCCGGGCAGACGGTTCATCCTCTCCTGGCTCTGCTCTTTGGCTCGCAGACCTGCAGGTTGGCCTCTTTCTTGGAAAAGAAACCACGAGTCGCTGCGCAGCTGTTTCTGAGAAGATGACGGTGCTGAAATGGTTGAGGTTTAGGAGATACAAATTTAATGTCGTCTTCTGGCCACCCTTGGGTGGCCCTGGCAAATCCTACAAGGGCTGGAGGGACTGCGCTGTCCCAGGAGAGCTGAAGGGAAGCATTTGAAGCTGTGGTGTGGCTCACATCTAGACACTTAATGTCTCCTTTCCACCCTGGTGGGACTTCTCCAGCCCTCGGTGACCAGTGAGATGAGGCACCTCATCCCTGGCTTCATCTTTTTCCTCCTTGATCAGAGCTCAGCAGCAAGATGGGGTCCCCGGTGGTGGGCGAGTGAGTTGCCCCATGCTGCTCTTCTCTCTGATGGAGATGTGCCAGTGCTCGTGGTGGGATGGGTGCCAGAGCTGCCAGTTCTCCTGCATGTCCACGTTGAGGTCCTGCTGCTCCAGCTTGGGCATAACGCAACGCTCCCCGGCCCTGCGCTGGGATGGTGTCTCCAGTTAAGTCTGGGTAGACTCCGTCATCCAGATGTTTATGCAAAGTCTGTGAAATCGTGGCAAGCTCTCGCTGACCATAAACATCCCGGGGAGCGGAGCCAACATCTCGAGATGTGTCATGCTTCCTATGGCTCCGTCTTCCAGAAGCGCGCAAGGCTTCCTGAGCTCTGCTGACTCGGGCAGCTTGAACACGAGCCTGTCTGCACGAGCCAACAGGCGCTGGCTTAGTTTAGTTTAGGTTTGGTGTTGTGTTTTTTTTTTTTTTTTTTTTTTTTTTTTTTTTTTCTCCAGCTTAAGCAGTTTGCTGAAACTCAGCTGTCCCCATGGGACCCCTACCCTCTCAAGACAACTTGGGTGCTGTCTTGAGAATCGCTAGCGGTGGTGGACGGGTCCTTCATTTCTGAGCCAAAACATGAGGATCTCTTGGGTGATTCTTTAGTTCTGAGCCAAAACACGAGGGTCTCTTGGGTGATTCTTTATTTCTGAGCCAAAACACAAGGGTCTCTTGGAGGATGAAGAGCTCGTGCGTGGGGAACGGTGTGTTTCAGCAGGAGGGTTGTTGCTCTTATTGGTGATTGGCGCTGGGAGAGAAGTGTTTGACTTGAGCATAAGTTGGTACCAAATCTCCAAACTTTGCACCCGAGGAGCGACAAACATGGCTGCCGAGCACACGGCAAAGACGTTGCATCCCATGAAACATCTGCTTGGCACCCAGGGATGGCACATAGAACAATCCGGGGCTCGCTAGATAGCACAGAGGTCCCATCCGGAGAGATTCAAGTGGGTTTTTGTACGGATGCAACATGCACCGATCTATCTGGACCGCCAAGAACAAACTCCAGAGCTGCTGGGGGGAGCGTGCCCGGGCACAGCTGACCTGAGAGACAGACAATGTGCCAGATCCGCGTTTCGGGGGGAAGAGTTGAGCTTGGGCATGACAGCGATGGCGGGGCAATCCTGCATGGCGAGAGGTGAACAAAGGAGGACCAGGGCTGGTGGCAGCAGGACCCCCCCTGTGGAAAATGTGTGCTGGTGGGGTCAGAACCGTTCGGTGTTTTTCCGGGTCTGCGGTGCATCGCTCAGCCTCGATGCCCAAGTGGGATGCCGGAAAGGGGCTGGGGGGATGTCTTGCATGCCTTGCTCTGAGCGGCTGGGTTGCCCGGACGAGCTGGAGCTCGCTGGGGTGCTGATTCAGCACATCCAACGCCCTCCCCTTGCAACCGTGCCGTTCCCCACCTCCGTCTGCTGCAGAGACCACTTCCTGAGCAGGCGTTGCCTTTCTAACTGCTCGAGGGTGCCCAAACCACGGCAGAGGGGAGAACCAGTTGCGATAGCGGGGACAGGATAACCCCAAACCGCTGCCTGTGATGGAGGCAAGAGGGACCCACTCCTCCGCGAGCACATGGTAGGACGCGGGGCCACGTGCCCATGGTCTTGCAGGGGGGGGGTTGGGGTGTGCAGTGTCCAGGCAGGGTGAAGACAAATCCTATTTTGCATCTAAAAACCAAGAGTGGACGTGGTGGACGGAATCAACTCTGCGCAGGGATGGGCGAGAAGAGGGTGGAAACCCACGGGCTCCATTTTGGGGGAGGTAGGAGCTGGACTGGGAGAGCAGTGCTTGTCCCAAAGCCCATCCGTCGGGAAGAATGGGTGCTCGCTGGTTGCTTCAAGGTTTCCTCGTGCACGTTGAGCTCCGCAGCCATCCCCGCATGTTGCTGGTGGATGGGGAATGCGGGGAGGCTTTGGCCCAGAGCCGATGTGGTCTTCTCCTATGGGAAACATCTCCATGTTCATCCTTACTCTGTGGCTCACGATTGTCTTAAAATTTTCTAGTAGGGCTGATATTGGGGTGTTGCTGGTTTTGGTAGTGCCTGGTCCTTGTCTCCTGCTCTGGAGCTCCCAGTGGTGTGGTTTCTCTTGCCAAGAGCTCTTTGGACTTGGTGGGACCAGGGTGTTGTACGTGTCCTGGTGTCCCCCCATAGTTTTGTTTTTCCTGTGGGGCAGCAAGGAGAGGTGGTACCTGACCCATCCACCATCCAGACCTGCTCCTCCAGCCGCTCAGAGGCGCTTTATGGCCCTCCAGCCCCTTCCCACGCTGCTGTTTCAGATGATGCTCCTGGGGCTTCCCAAGACCCGAGCAGGGCGATTGCTCAGGGCATGGAAATGGGATTGGATTATTTTCTTATGCTCCCTAAATCAGGCACTCACTGAAGTGAAAGGCAAGAGTTTTGGCTGCTTCTGCACCAAAATCTCTTTATCTTCTGCCTGAGCAAGGCTTTGGGAGGTCTCTGAGTCCCTGAAGCAGCTGAAGGCTGCTACCCCTTGAATTTTAGTTGTTGGGGGTGCTTTGATTGTTTGTGCCCAGATGAATACTGGGAAGAGGCAGAGAGCGCAAAGCCTTTCTGAAGCTGGGGAAAGAATATATGGGGTGCTTCATATTTAGCCTCAACGTCCTTTTGGGTAGAAAAGGGGATTTGGGTTGGAGAGCTGATGCCGAAGCAAGAGCAGGTTCTCCAGCTTGGAAGTCTCCAGGATGGAGGTACCATGGTGTCTCTGGGTGGCCATCCTCCATCCCCACGTATAAAACAAATCCAAGGAGGACACCAAAGGATGGGAATTGTGCCAATCCCCGGTCTCCCAAATGCCTTTTGGATGTCTTGCGCCCGGCCCCTCTCGGTGGAGAGATCCTGTGTGAGTCACCGCATTGAGATAAGCGTCAAGTCGTGGAGGAGGAGAGCTCTGACCTGCTTCTCTGGCAGCTGGCTCTATCCCTCCCTGGAGATATCTGCAGTCCTTGCAGCCTGATCCCATCTTTTTCAGTACTTCCCCATTGAAGCGGCTCAAAAAAAAGAGCCAAGCCGACAGAGGGGATGACCAGGACGCGTGGTACCTATGGGATGGATGGGACCACTTGAT
Organism: Ibidorhyncha struthersii; assembly: GCA_013398815.1. Lineage (NCBI taxonomy): Eukaryota > Metazoa > Chordata > Aves > Charadriiformes > Charadriidae > Ibidorhyncha > Ibidorhyncha struthersii. The sequence continues at coordinate 26,778 of VZSZ01003869.1, forward strand.
GCACTGTTCGCTGTGGTTTTGGGGCTGGTCCAAATTCATGCTGCCTGTACCCTGCCTGCACAGTCCTGCCTCCTTTTTTGGGTCACCTCCAGCACTGCGAAGCGGGTCAGAGAGCCAGAGGGACCATGTACGTATGTCTCTGCTCGTACTGGGATTACTCCAGCTTGGTGTGGCCCCAGTGAGTTGACGGTTGAATAATTTGACAGAAGGTAGTGCCAGCGCAGTTAAAATGCGGGATCCTTTGGCTGGGGGGCACTGAGCTGCATCCATTCAGGACGCTCATACTCCCCTATGTTGGGTTTTTCACCTCGTTATGGGGCTGGACATCGTTCTTTCATCAGCAGAGTCTGCTTCACCCCCTTGCAGTGATTATATAGTCCTCCAAGCTCAGCCGCTGCCCCCAACAAAGTCCCAACCTGGGTAACTCCTCCCAAGCTGGAGCGTGGGTTAAAACACTAGCAGATCCCAGCGCTGGGTTATTCATCCCGCTGCAATGAGCTGATCCCCTCATGTACAAGTCTTCGGCGTTCATCTCCTGGGACTAGAGCAGACGTGTCGGGGATGTAAGTGTTTATCCGCTCCGCTCTTCATGGACTATTGTTGCTTGGGCCTTTTGTGGTGTCTTTTCCAGCCTGTGCAAAGTCCAGCGGCAGAAATATCAGCGCCTGGATGCCGGTTGTGCAACCCTGGGTATTTCCAGCCCTTAAATACACGAACTTCCAGCACCCTGCACCTGCAGAAGGGTTGAAGGGACCCGCATAGCTCCCGGGAAGCCCAAGCAGAAGCGGACACGGAGTTTTTGGTGTCGCATGAACACAACGGCAATGTCCCCAGCGCTGTCAGCAGCCGGCTAAGCCCGAGTCAGATGAGACACGATGTGCTGCCAGCACGCTGTGCTTTCAAGAGCTCCGGTCCTCAAGGTCACCTGCCCGCAGGCTTAGGAATGTCCTTAAATCCTGCCCTGAACTGCCACACAGCGCAAAGGAGAAAGAAATGTGTCTCGTTTCCCTCTGCAATTGTCCGAGAGCTTTCATCGGAGCAGGACCTAAAGCTACGTGCAGGAAAACTGACCCCAAATGTACTCATTTTTGGGAGGAAACATGAATTTCATGTCTCCGGCTAAACTCTCCCGCAGCAAAGTCTGTCCTGACGCCAGCTCGTCAGTGTTCAGGAGCACGAGCAAAATCTTCAACTTGCTTCTGGCATGTCACAGCAAAGGGTTGGAGAACGTGATTGTCTCATCTGGCTCCAGGGAGAACGTTTGGATGCTCGCGTGAGACTCTGGGTGAAATGATTTCTGCTGGAGAGCGGCTATTGCCAGCACAGAGCGATGCCGGCTCTTGGGATGGAGGAGTAGTGTCTACCCTGTGGATTTGGGGCAGGAATACCCTTGAAGAGCTTGAATCTGGCATGAGTGGCCACCCAAATAGCTCTAGGCTGAGTCCGCCACATGCAGAGCACCCGCGTTGCTCGTCCAGGTGCTTTTGATGGACTGGGGAGATGCTGGGGTGTAGGTGGTTGTCTTCTGTCGTGCAAGGGAAAAGCTCTGTTGTGGAGCATCTCGTGGTGCTCATGCAAAGCACTTGCCTTCACGTGGGAGCTGTTGGCCCTATTTAGGGTGGGTTGGAGAAGAAAGAACTGCCCTTTGCTCCCTCTTTCGCAGGATCTCCATGTTTTGCTTCTCCTGTTGTCTGCTCTCAGCCCAGAGCCACATGCTTGTGCCCGGGGGTGTCAGGATTGCCGGGCAAAAGTACCGATGACGCCTTTGCCCGCCGAACGCCACTGATTGCACTGCAAACACAAGCCTGGCTGGGGTTGGACCTGCCGTGGCTCTGCCAGCATGGATGTGGTCTTGGAGAGGTCTTCTGTCATGGCTGCTTTGGGTTGGAAGAGCCAAGTTTGGGGCTGTGGGATGGATTTGGTGATGGGCTGGGATGTGGGAACCGAAGCTTCTGCTTTCTTGCATTTCCAGCGAGCTTTTGGGGAGCTAGAGATCCCCTACGGTGCTGGGGGCTGGAAAACCCCTCCATTTCTTGGCCATCATGTAGGCCGGGTTGACTGAACCTTTCCGGCATGAGATTCCTCATCGTACTGGTAACAAATGCCAATTTGCGCCATCCAATGTGGCAGAAATGTCTGTGGCCAGGTTGGGTGGTAGCATGCCAGTGAACACCCAGCCGCTCGGCTCCGGCACCACCACCGCATGAGGACGTGGTGTTTTCCCATCGCTATCGAACGGGAATCCTGCTGCGCAGGTCCGTCTGCTGGGGTTTTTTTGGCACCACTCATTGCTTTCAGGTTTTTGGACCGCGAAAGGTGGTGCGTCGAGTCAAATTTTTTATTTTTTCCAGGTTATTTACAATATGCAGAAGCTGTATCAGGTGCTGGTGCCAACGAGTGATTCTTCCGGTACCTTTTGCTCTCAAATTAAACACCTGAGATTAAAGTGTCAGCCTTAAGTAGGAGCTAGTCTTTAATTTCAGAGCTAAATTGTGCCTTGCAACATCTTGTGTTACATGGAAGATGATGCAATAACTCACCCCTTGCCTAATCATTGCTCAAATGGCAAGGTCCCTCAGCCTGGCTGTAGAGGAGATAAAATATCTCTTCTTGCCTCTTTTTTTCAGTTTGTTTAGATAGGCTGGAAAAAAAGCCCAAAGCGTGGGAGAGTATGTTTAGGCTCAGTGAAGGCTTTTTGAAGGTGATCAGCTGGTTTTGAGGGCTTTTGGAAGCCTTCAGATTGCTCAGAAAAAGGCAGTATTGCAAATTCCTGTCCCAATTTGCTTAATTTTTGATTTCTGCTGAGTCCAGTTCTGGTCTAAACCAAGTTGCGGCCCTCTGGAGGAGCCTGGGGTTTTTTTTCCTCCTTTGACTGGAGACCAGTTCACGCCATCCTCAGAGTGATGTCCTTTGGAAGTGCTGGTCCTTCTGCAGTGGGAACCCAGCTGATCTGGGAGGTGCTGGAGAGCCTGAGTTGGAGCCGAGTCTCCCTCCTCCTCCTCCTCTTCCTTTATCGCTGAGACAGGAGATGCACATAGCACGTGGAGGTCAGGTAGGTGTCCTTCCTCCCGTCTTGGAGGATTGTGTGGAAGGGAAACCATCTGTTGCGTTTAGGGCATGGAGCTTTACACAGTTGGAAGTTTGGGAAATAGTAGTATTCTAGAGTTTTCTTTACTCTTTTAAGCTGTCACTAGGTACCTCTCGGGAGCTGGGTAGAAAACTTCCAGGAGAATAGACTTTTTTTGGCTGAACTCTTCAGCAGAGTGATCCACTCACTGTTTCAAGTTGGTCTAGGGTCTTGATGGAAACCACCATACAAAAGACCTCTTTGCTTTAGACTCTTGAACTTCTTTGGGCTTTTAATCCTAAAATTATGGAATAATTGAGGTTGGAAGGACCCTTCAGAGGTCTTCATCCCATCTCTGTGCTCAAAGCGCAGCCAACTTCAAAGTTAGGTTGCTCAGGCCCCATCGAGTTTTGAGCATCTCCAAGAATGGAGATCCCCTATGCCCCTGGCCTGGCCTAGAGCTGTCCCGCTCTCCCAAGGAAGAGTTTCCCATGTTGTGACTTCCTTGTCCTCTCGTTGCACATGTCCAGGAGTTTGGTTTCATCTTCTCTACATCCTCCAATTAGTGGCTGTAGGCAGCACCGTCGTGCTCTCTTCCCAAAGCAGAATGAGCCCTACTCCCCCAACCTGTCTTTATCTATCATGTCCTCCAGTCTACGCTGATCGGGGACCTTATTTTGGGCTCGTTTTGTTGAATGTTGGGTCTATGAACATCTCTGTGACCTCCTAACGCAGCAGGGCAACCTTGCTAATTATCACAGCTACCATTTGGTGTGTCATTAGTCTTAATATACGTGTTGAGTAGTTCCAGTACAAAATAAACCTGACCTTTTGTGTAGGAAGCATCTGCTGTACGAAGAGCGGTGATGTGGAAAAGCCCCTCAAGGTGCATCCTGGTGTTTTTTTGGGGTGGTGGTGAAGGTTTAGGTGAAATTTTTGCACCTTGATACATGATTGAGCCTCTTGAGCATGCTTTCAACCTCTACTTATCAACCCTGACCGTGACGGCCTCGATGAGCCGGGGCTCTTTCGGCTCTTCTGGAGATGTTGGTATTTCTCAATCCGTGACCTTTGAAACATGTTCTGTAATTAACCATTGCCAAATTTGTCTAGAGCCGGGTCTGCCACATCTAGGAGAGCTCCTGGTCTCTGCATAACCTCTCCCGTGCTGGGTGACTCATGAGTTTTCCCTTATCTCTGGCTTTTTGTGTGTGTTTTGGCCGTGGGCTCGTGTGATGGCTCGATTTTTGAAAGTGTCTTGATGTCATGGCTGGGTTGTTTTAACTCTTGGAATAGAGGAAAAACAGAGAGGAGACACCCATGGCCCTGATACGAGGGTGTTCGACCTCTTGGAGGGCGAGACCTTGAGCTCAAAAATGAATTCAGAGCCGCCGTGCTCTCTTGGGAGAAGCTGCAGCCACGCTCCTGTGGTTAGAGGAGCAGCGCGTGCTGGATTACCATAGAGGGTAAATTTGAGCCTCCTAAGTCCAAGACATTAAACTCCCTCATCTCTTGCTGTTTCCAAGAAACCAGGATTTGCAGGGAGTGCAGTTACGTGCTCATCAGGAGAAAGATAAATCACCGCATGTTTTCCTCTAAAGGAGACAGTTTCTAAAAATAGGAGCCGTGCTGGAGCTCCGGAGAACAAAAGAGTCCCTGGAAGGTTCTTGCCACCGTTCTTTCTCGGAAATCGGTGCTTTCTGCCCCTCTGCATCCACACGCTGGGGATCTACGGATGTGTTTTAAAATCTGCCGATTTGGGAGGGTTGGGTTTCCCCCCCACACACCCTCCCACCCTGTCCTTTTCCCTGGCATTCCCACCCCGGCTGCTTGGTGACTCAGGCATTCCTGAATGAACGCTGCCGGTTGCCCGTGACCTTGGCAGCTTGGCCCTGGATCCTGCCGGCCTTTTCTGAAACAATTTTGAAGCCAAAAGGACCTCATCTGAGAGCCAGGGATGCTGCCACCTCTCCAGGACAGACTCTGACAGCGCCGATGCTGGATAAACCCCGGCGGTGCGTTGTGGTCTCTGCGTGTAAATGAAAGATCTCAAACCCCATCATCTCTGGATGAGACACCTCTAAGGTGGTTGACCTAAAATGTTAGAAGGTCGGGAAGCCAACTCTGGCTTTTCATGTCTCTGCTTTTGGGACAGGTCCTGCCCTGCCTCCCCAATCTCCATAACCAGTGTGGTGGCCTGAGTGCCACGTTCCTCCTGGGTTTTATGGCACACAACCAGTAATTTATAGACTAAACACAAACTGTGAGTGGCTGCGTCCATACTGGAGGGGACAGAGGTCAATTTGGGCTGTAGAGGCTCTCACAGGCTGAGCCCGCGGACCTTTACAGCAGAACCCATCTCCTTGGCCGTGTGTTTCCGAAGCGCTCCTCGTTGCCTTCCCAGGACATGCAGCTTGGTCCTGTTCTCTCTCATCTTTGCGTTCAACATCAAAGGCTCTTGGGGTCGTTGGTTGGTGTGTGGTGGGGGCTGAGCTGCTCCTTGCACATCCCTTTTCTCCATGACCCCCCATGCATGCTTGGTGCTGGGTCCGCACCTTCCATCAAGCTGTGGACACTTCCTTCCTGTGGCCTCCTGGTTGTTTCCACCACACCGGTGAGCCCTAGGCAGCTCTTGAGCTGCTGGGCATCCTGTGACCCAAGATGATGGTGATGATGGGAGCAGGTATGCCGGACAATTCCTTGTCCTAACAGCAAGCTTGCTTGCCTGGGGCCAGGCTGCTGGGCATCCCATGACCCAAGGTGACGGTGATGATGGGAGCAGGGATGCAGGACAACTCCTTGTCCCAGCATTAAGTTTGCTTGCCTGGGGCTGGTTTGCAGCAGGAAAGAGTGTGGATTCACCCAGCAACGCCTTGGCTTCCCCAAGCTCCCAGCCTTGCCTGTAATAACAAGGGAGTCCCTGCTTTCCATACGGCTGGGACAGGCAACATGTGGCCGAACCTTAATGGGGGGAATCTGGCATGAGGAGCCTCATGTCCTGCCCTAAGCTCAGCGCCGGCTGGCAGAGCCTGTGGGACAGGTAGGTTTGATCCAGACGTCTTCATCGGACACAGCCGAAGGCTTTCCTCCTCCTGAGGAAGGACGTATCTGGGTCTTGATATATCTCAGCAGACCCTACAGATCTTCAGGAGGCATTTTTCAGCCTGTTGTTGCTGCCTGAAATCCTGCCTCGCACCTTCTCACGAGCAGGTTTGGAGGTGATCTAGCCCAGGAGCCATCCCAGGGGTTTGGCTAACACCGGAGAGAAGCAAAGCTCCACCAAGCCCCAAGCAATTCTCGGGCACCCAGAGAAACCCCACATGCCGGTCCAAGGGCATGGATGCACGCTGGCACCGGGGAGGCTTGTGAGCTCTGTCTGTAGAGCTGGGAGAACTGGTCTTCTTCGCAGGGTGGACCAAGACAACCCTTGTCCGGCCACTCGGCCACGGCTCCGTGCCGGATACCTCAGTGGCAGGAGCGCGGCCAGCGGTGTGTGCATCTTCCTGTTAAACTGCTTAGCTGCAGGAACGATTATACATCAAATAGTTGCACGCGGGATTAAACCCTCTTAAGTGTGGCTCGGAAATCCTCCCGTAATCCCGACCCGGCTGTAGGAGGGAAGGACGGGCAGCAGGAGCAGAGGGGGTTTTATCTGCTGGGAAAGCTTTTTAACACACAAAAAAAAAAAAAAAATCACTTTATTGCAAATTGCGTTGGAAGAAGCCTCACTTGGGCACTGACCTTGGAGCTTTCCTCTCTGTTGCAGATGAGCCTGATCCTGCCCTCTCCGGTGCCGTCCCAGCCACAGCTCACAGGACCGAACTCGGGTAAGTTCCCAAGGGATGTCGCAGAGCGGGGAGCACCTGGGAGCCCATCTCCCCTTGCTAACGGTGCTCCAGTTACACAAAGCCCCAAAATATTTCCCTGGCTGTCCCCGAAGAGGGTTGTCCGGCCACTGAGGACGTCAGCAGGTCCCTCTAGAGCCAGCCAGCACAGTCCCCTTGCTGCAGAGCAGTGGTGGCTGCTCCAATTCATCTCATTTGTCCCTCTTCCCAACAAACCACCCTGCTTCTGCCTACCCTAAGTAACCCCTCGGAGCCATCCTGGGTCCCCTCGGAGCCATTCTGGTTCCCCTCAGCACTGCTGGAGCTGTCCCAGCTCAATTTGGTTACTTCAGGTGTCCCAAAGCTCCTAAGAGGTTTCCCAAATAGCTCTGAGCACCCTGGAAAAGGCAGATTTAGGGGTGCCAGCCCAAGGCTCGTGCAGGACAAGGGTTCTTATCCCTCCTTGTGACACGGGAGACCCGCGCCTGGCTCAGAAGTGCTCTCTGTCTTAGCCCGTTTAGCAACGCAACCAATGCCCAGCACATTTTAATGGGCTTATTTTAGTATCTGCCGTTGACTTGATCCTTCCTGGGCCAGCGGTTTCCTTAGCGAGTTATTTTTAATAATGTTTGCAGGGTTTATAGTGCATATGGGAATCACATTTCCCTGATATCACGCCACAGACAATGGCGAGCCCGTCCTCCAGTCGGCAGTAATTTCTCTTGAGTAAAAATAAGGAAAAATTTGGAGCTGGGAGGGTGAGCGTGGTGGGGTGGGAGGGTCGGTTCACCCCTAAACTTGGCTTTTTCCAGGAATGACCTGGAAATAAAGAGGTTTAAAAAGAAGGAGAGAGAGGGGCAGTGCGAGAATGGTGTGGAACTGGCAGTCCTGCTGTCTCTGACAAAGGCACTTTGTTCTCCTGTGGCAGCACAACTTGACCTGTGAGATAGTGTTTTGCTGTCCCTGGAGCAGCTCCTTGCGTGAGATCTTGAGTCACCGAGCTCCTCCGGTTGTCAGGCTCTGCGGTCCAGCAGGTTTCTGCCCTGGGGATGGTTTAGCAGGGAGCAGGAGCCGGGATGTGGTGGTCTGCAGCCCGCTCTTGGCACGGGTGCTGCGTAGAGGGAGAAGCTGGGCGTGAAGCTGGCCCTGGAGGACAGAAGCTGGGTCACATCCTCAGGGCAGGGATGGGGACGCGGAGGAGTCTTTCCTCGCTCCGCAGCTCAGTGGTCACCCTGAGTCTGCTCAGCCTCAGAGCCAGCATCTGCCAAACCCCCATGAAGCTGCCATCAGGGTTGTCGGGGCTCCTGGATCTCATGGACCCCAGTTCAGAAGCCTAAATGTGGGGATCTGGTGCTGTTCAAGGCTCTCTGCTTCCCCACTGAGCCTCCCACTGCCCCAGCAGAAGGGCTTGAGGCTCTTTAGATCCTGTCTTGTAACTGTTGGTCCCATCCCAGATGTTTTTTGAGATGCCTTGAGAGATTGGAGACATCGAGTGCTTCTGTTGCACCCTCATGGCCCTCACCGTGTCCCTTCTTCTTCCAGGAAAAAGCCTCCAAACCCAATGTAGGAGTTTCAGGTTCAAAACCACCAGGCCGGGACTGCCTGTGGGTGTGCTCAGCTCCTCTCTAACACCCAACACATCTTCGGTGCCGTGGTGGTACTCACAGCACCTGTCTGGGTGGCATGGGGCCACCCAGTGCCACTGTAGAGCTGACCCCGTGGAATTTTTCATGTTCTCCAGCTGCCTGATGGGGTTGTCTGAGCTTTTGGGTTTCTTTCTGAGGGTTTGGAAGAGGGTCGGGAGGAACCACCTTGATCCACTGTGGTTTGGGGTCTCTGAGAGAAGAAAGGCTGTGGAGAGGGATTACTCGGGGATTTCCATTTAATCCTCGAGACAAACCATCCTTTGGTCCCACGGACCTTTGGTATGATCCACGTTGGCACTTAAATCTGGTTTTATGCAACTTTGAAGAGCTCATTGGCCTGTTCTTTGGCCTGATAGTGACAAGGGTCATCGCTAAGAACAAATATCCCTGTCGAACTGGGTAAAAAGGAGGCAATGAGGTGTCCAAGCGTCCCGAGGAGTTAGGAGGAGGGGAAGGGGAAGGGGAAGGAGAAGCAGAGAGTGGGGTGGAGCAAGGGGGAGATGACTTCTGGCCCAAGGCAGGAATTGGTGATGTGGTGATAGGAACCCAATGATCCTGTTGTACCTGGCATGAACGGGGAAGAACCGTCACAGGGAGCAGGTAGAGCCATTGCTGAAACGAGCTTGGAGCAAGCCTGGGAGAAGACGCAGAAATGATTCTAGCTGCATGTGGCCAAGGGAAGGTGGGAAGGGATGGGCTCGGTTTTGTCCCAAGTCTTTAATATTTGGGACAATATGGGAGTCACCATGAAATCCCCAGCTTGTGTTAAGCCATGACACCATGCAGGCTCGCTCTGGTTCTAGGAGAACCTTTTTGTTAATGGAAATGTTGGTACTGTCCCGTTAACCGGTTATTAACTCTCAAAACTTATTTGCAGCTCCACGAACGAAGAACATTTGGAGTTCAAGAAGGCTTTGTACAGAACGGATGCCAGGAGCTCCCTAGACCTGCGAAACATGACTGTGTCCGGCAGCGTGACCTGGGACACCTCCGCCCTGGAGACGAGAGGGGGCGATGGGAGAGAGGAAAGCACTTTAGAGAGACTCTCTGGCTTGAAGGACTCAAAGGATGCGCGGAGCATAAAGGAGTCGGCCTTCACCGTGGAGCCCCAGGTTGTAAATACTGTGCAGGTGGATCCTGAGCAACTGGAGAGTGACTCCGAGGACCTGGATGGTGGCAAGGTGGCAGCAGAGACACCCAGCCCTTGCGCTGGGGCAACTGTTGGCGTCGGGGAAGATAAATATCTTAAAAATGAACCAAAGCAACTTGAAGGCCTCAGCAAAGAGCACTTAGATAAAAGCAAGAGGGGAATCCAGAGGGTCGACTGGATTTCCAGACACAACAAAAGCCCGAGTCCTCACTACAAAGACATAAGCAAGCCGACAGATGTAGCAACCAACTTGCCCTTTCGGGGACAGGCCATGCGTGAAGTGCCTCCTCCGCTGACGTCAACGGTGTTCAGAAAAACGCTAAACCCTGTCCACGGCAAGTCCAAATCCCTGGAGAGCTCCTCGTCCCACAGGAAGGGGCTGATGGTCGACTCGGACTTGGGCGAGATCAGCCCGCTCAATGCGACCGAGTGGACAGTCCAGAAGCCGGGCCTTCAGCTCGGCACGGACCTCGCCATCGGCAAACAATCCTGGACGGTAAATGCCGAAGACTCGGTGGAGCGGATCCCGTTGATGTCTCTGGAACCCGCTCCCTGCAGCTCCTATGACATCGAGATGAGGCCCTACGTGTGCAGCGTCTTGTTGGAGGAGCAGGGGAAAGAGGAGCTGGGGCCAGAAGAGGACCCTACGGTGTACACCTGCATCGAGTGTAGCATTTACTTCAAGAAGAAGGAACATTTGATGGATCACATGCTTCAGCATAACCGTGGACCAGGGAGGGACCAAGACAGAGATGCTTTGGGAGGACAGTGTCAATTCTGCTGCAATGAGTGCGGATGGGCCTTTGGAGACCCCACATCTTTGGAGCAGCACAAAAGGCTCCACCAAGAGTCTCGGGAAAAAATTATCGAAGAGATCCAGAAGTTGAACGAGTTTCCAGACGAAGGGCGGGAAGCCCGGCTGCAGTGCCCCAAGTGCGTCTTTGGCACAAACTCCTCCAAGATCTTTGTCCAGCATGCCAAGATGCACGTCAAGGAGAGGAAGGACCAAGGGGCAAAGAACACAAATCTCTTTGGAAGCACGGGCAGCGGAGAAATACGGGATAGCCCCATGCACGGCATCTACAAACACTTCAAACCAAATGAACACGTGTCCCTGCAGATGCAGGTACCACCTCACAGCAGCGGCAAAGGGCTCAGCACCTGTATGCTCTGCAGCTTCCCGGCCCCCAATGAGAACATCCTCAAGGAGCACATGAAATATGCCCATTCCCACCTCTCCTGGGACACAGAGGTGTATGAGGATGATCCCAATCAACCAGGAACTAGCAGAGATGCCTACAGCCCGGCCAGGCCAGGCCGGTTTGCAGAGATGGATTATTTTGGCAAAACAGACCGTCTTTTCCCTCCACCTCACCAAGAAAGCACATCGCATTACGAAGCGGTCCACAGTTTCGCCCTAACTCACCCGAGACTCGACAAAAGCAACGGGGCTAGTAAAAAGGACTACCAGGCGTCAGGGTTTCATGCCAGGAAAGCAGCTCCGTATGCTGCCCCACATAAAAACCTGGGGCTCTCCAGTTTTCCCTCCGCTAAAGCTTACTCCCAGTTTGCTCTGCAGCAGCTGAAAAAAAAAGCGGCAGCTCAGCACCTTGAAGGAGAAGGCGACGGTCTCAGGAGCCACCCGATGGGGCTGGAGGAGCTCAGGCACAAGTGGATGTTGGCCGGCGATGCTGGGAGCATGGAAGAGGAGATCTCCGTAAGTGCAGAGATAGATTTGGGCGAGAACAGAGGCATCAAACCTGTCACCATCCCTCAAGCTGCCTTAGACCTCAAGAGGACGTTCAGAGACACCTTGAAGGCCACGGACTCTTCAATAGCTTCGGAGGAGCAGCAGCAACAGTTGCGGAAGATGGTTCCCATCGTCCTCCTGGAGGAGGTGAACCCGCACCCCAAGGCGATGAAGCGACCCCGGGGAAAGCCGTTGAAGAAGAAAACAACGCTCCCTTCCCAGGAATTCATGATGGAAGAGCCCCTTCCCTTGGATATGCTCCTGTTGGACACTCCTCTGGAGGGTCCTCTGGAGCTTGATGACCTCTTGGACTCCGACTCCCCCATGCTGAAGAACGAGGAGAGGAAATGTCCCTACTGCCCAGACAGGTTTCACAATGGAATTGGGCTGGCGAACCACGTGCGGGGCCACCTCAACAGGGTAGGGGTGAGCTACAACGTCCGTCATTTCATCTCAGCGGAAGAAGTGAAAGCTATTGAGCAAAAATTTTCCTTCCAAAAGAAGAAGAAAAAAGGTAGTATGTATTCAATTCACCGTGCTTTCTATTTTCTTGTTTTAATCAGTGGGGCTTTCTCCTCCCACCGAGAACTGGGTACGTATGGTACTGTGGTCCAACCTGAACTGTGGTGGCCACGGCACAACCGGTGGCATACGGTTGTCTCGGGCGCAATAAACCCTCCCCTCCTCGGAGGCCTGATCCAGGGGTTTTAGCAGCATCGCTGACTGTCTGCCCTTCTTTCCGCAGTTGCAAACTTCGACCCGAGTACTTTCAGCCTGATGCGATGCGAATTCTGCGGGGCCGGTTTCGACACGCGAGCGGGTCTCTCCAGCCACGCCAGAGCCCACTTGAGAGACTTTGGTATTACCAACTGGGAACTCACCATCTCGCCCATTAACATCCTCAAGGAGCTGTTGGCCAACTCATCGGAGCATCCGATGCTGCAGGCGGCGATGGGAGCGGAGCCCTCGTCCCCAAGCCGAGAGAGGGAAGCTCACGGCTTCGTGCCTCGCAAGAGCATGACCCCCATGTCCGAGTGCAGCATTCCACGGTCTCCTCTGTCCCCGTTCCCCCCGTCCTGGGGAGATGAGTCCCTACAGTCCTACAGAGACAGTAAGTGTCCCCGAAAATCCTGTGCAAGCCAGAAACCCTTTTGATAACCCCAAACCATCGCGTCCTGCTGAACAGAGCCTTGCTGGAGGGTGGGTATTTACAGGGAAGGGTTTAATCGGCGTAACCTGGTGTTCATTTATCCGCCTCCATTGTTGACGCTCTGTGTCCTGTGAAATCTGATGCTGGTTTGGGGTGGATGGATGAGATGCTGGCAGATGAAAGAGCTGGGCAGTGTGGTCTCGCGAAGAGTGGATGGAGGGGTCACATTGCAGCGGGGAGCCATGCTTTGGACATTTGGGCTTTGGCATTTGAAAAGCGTTGTGTTTAGGAAGAAGGTTTCCATGGAGTAAACCCCTAAAACTTGGCAAATCATGGGGCAGAGTGTGGTTGGAGGACAGGAGAAGAGTGTGGTCCATGCTGACAGTGCTCGGCCACGTAGAAGGTGGGATGCGACCTCTGGTCCCCAGGGATCTGTGTTCACCCCTTGGCTGCTTATTTCCCATCGGTGTTTACGTTACCGTGGGGGTAGAGTAAGGGATCCTTTCCAAATGGATTTGGGTCTGAGGTGGTTTCCCCTCCATCACCGGAGCTCCGAATGATTCACATAGGCTCATCAGTTCCAGAGTAGAGCCTGTCCCAAACAGCTTCCAGGTTTCTACTGCCAGGCCCCAAAAAACTTGAGTTTGCACCAAAAACTTGGGCACCGTACTTCCAAAGACTTAAAAACTTGCTCGTGCATTAGGAAAAACAACCACCTACTGACACCTGGGGCTTCTGGCAGTATCTTGAAGTCCTCCAAGCAGCTCCTCGTTAGGTTCTGCTCACCCTAATCCTATGTTAGATACATCCCTGCAGCCAGAAGCTCTCTGTCTTTAATTGAAATTTCAAAGAGCCTGTAATCCTGGCTCTCCAGACTGCTCTTTGGAAACGAGTCTTGAGCGTAACGAACACAAACTAAAATACAAACGAACCCAAACTCTTCTTCCTTGGCATGGCCAACCTTGGATGACGAATAGCTACCAGCCCCGGGGTTGGTGGTTGATGCCAACGAGAGGTGTTTTGGAGAGCTCAGCTGGGTTTCTGCTGCCAGTGGCTGGATGTTCCTGCTGACTGCGACTATCACTTGGCAATATTTAGGTCTCCCGGTGCCTGAAATTTGCTGGCACAAGCCATTATAGATAGCGCCTCTGTTAAAAAAAACAAAAACAAACAACAAAAAAACAACAAAACCAGGGCTATTTTGTAATTAAGAAGGGTGGAAAGTGTCTCAGTGAAGAAGGACCCCAGCCACCCCTCGGTAACAACTGCTCATCGGAGTAGAGGGGTTACTGCAGTTCTTAACAAGGCAGATCAAATATCCCCAATGTGAAGTTTTAAGGAAAAAACCAACCAACCAAACAAAAAAAAACAAAACAGGTCACGACTTGAAATATGATCTTCTTATCGGTTCGGGCAATGTCACTCATGGATTTTTTTCAGCATGTGATGTTGGCTCAGGGCTGGGAACATATCCTGCTCCTTGCTGTGCCCATCTCTGGTTGCCTTGAGATGCTGGTGGGAGTTTGGCGGGAGAAATCGGGTTGGGAATTGGCCTTCTAGGTGAAAATGGTTGAATTAGAGCTTAATTCTGGTCCGCTTCAGCGTTGTATTGAAACCTGGATAAGGTTGAGGATGGACGTGTGGGATGAGCGGAGGGTGAGTGTGACCCGCACAAGAGCAAACACTCAAACACCCCCTTAAGCCACACTCTTAGATTTAAACTCACGTGTTCCACAGTTCCTTACGAGTGTCTTTGGGGGATGATACCAAGAAAATGGGTAAATTTGGAAAGCTTAAAATTCCCTAGCCCAGCAACCTGTTGCGTAACCAAAGCACACAGACCGGATAGCGTGGAGATAACGATCGGTGGACAGCTTTTGTATTTAAATCCAAGCCTGAAGTCTCTTAGTTACTCTCCCAAGCTCACCGGGAGTCGAAACCCTCCTTGTTTTGCTTCCAGCCCAAGCGATGCTTTCAGGGCACTCTGGCTTTGTGCTGAAAAGTATCTTGTCACAACCCATTTGAAGACCGAAGTGGCACCCTGTTGGCGTTGCAATATTTATTTAACTCTTGCTCTGGGTATGGCTGCGGGGAAGCAGCTGAGCAAACGGTGAAGTGGGTTTGGAGATGCCGAATTTGTCGCCGGGAGGATTTTAGATGGTTGTTTGGGTGTTTTTTTAAGCCCACTTGTCCCCATGTCTCTTCAAATCACTCATCAGACGTGTGAGAGCTCGAGCGAGCTGCCGGCTTCTTGCATGGGTCCTTGTGGCTGTGCTAAAGCCTCGACTGCTGCTCCCAGGCTGGAGCAAGGAGCTGCCATAAGGGCACCTGCTCAGTGTTAATGTCCTCGGCTCGTGTTTTATGCTAATTCCATAATTTATTGAGGGTTTTAAGCCACATTAATGAGCTACAGGCTGTGGGCAAGTATTAACGGGAGGAGGATCTTGTGAAAAGTCACCACCAGAGCCGGTAGCATCTTCACTGGTGGCTGCCGTGTTGCGGTGCTGTGGGAGCAGCGATGCTGGGATGATGTCGCAGCATCTGCAGGCGGCTCTCCCCAAACCGCTTCCTGCTTCCTTCCTCTCAACTTCCAGATGTGTGAGCTGCCCAGAAGGTCTCTGCTGGCGTTGCAAGATGCCTTTTGAGCTGTTAAGAGCTGAGAATATCAGTAGACCCTTAACCGAAACCCTCCATCGTGGCGGGCAGGCAGCTGAGCGCTCAGGCAGGGAGAAATCCTCTTTTCGGGGAGAATTTTGCGAACCGTTTTCTGCACTGCCTGTGGTTCGTGGTTTCTAACGAGGCTGCAGCAGGAAACGAAGGTGGAGGATTTGGCTCTGGGTGCCAGGAGATTGGTACGATGAATACGGTGGCGCTCTCTGTTCTTGGGGTTGTAATGGAATCACCCCAAGACCTGAGCGTCTTGGTCTTCGTGGGGTGAAGTTTCCCTTCCCAGAGCTGGTCGCAGGTGGGACGTGGAGAAGAAACGAAGAGCGGTGTTGGGAAAGGGCTCTGGGTTTAACACATGCTCTCTCCGCTGATGAGCAGAGTGGGAGAACTGGGTTGGCTCTTGCCAGTCTTGTACCATTGGCTGCTTGTTTAAAAACAAACAAAGAAAGAAAAAAACCCCACCCCTATTTAAGCAAAACTAAAAGTCAAAGGGAGGAAGTAGGTGTTTGGGTCTGCGGTGAGAACTTGAACTTGGCTGCACTGGTTGTTTAGATGGGAGCGTGTGTGGCAAAAACAGGATGTTTTGAGATACTGAGGAGGATCTCAGAAGTTACCTCTTCCCTCCTGCTGCTTCCAAGAGAGTCCTCGGTACCTGAACCAACCTGCGCTTTGCTGCTCCAGGCTCTGATGAAGACTCCACCACCGCCCTCGCTGCCGTCACTACCCCTCACCCTTAGAAAGCCGATGAGATCTTTGGTATTTTTAATATGTAAATCCATTACTGTTCATTTTACCCACAATAAGCAGAGACAACAGTTTATGCTCTTCTGTAGACCCAGATCTTTCAATCTCCCCTTTTTGGTCTGGATTTCAGACCCCCTTGATCGTTGGTGAGTCCCTCCCCGGTATGTCTGAACCCTCCCTGAAATGCTGTGCTCGATGCTGGACATGTCCCCTCTGCGGAGAGCAGGAGGGTTATGTCTGCTCCTGCCCACCCCAGGATGGGCTGTGACATAGGGGGGAGTTGCAATGTTCACTCTGATTTGGGTTCGAACAGCTTAAAAGTCTAAAAACAATTTCCACCCTTTTCTTCGAGACCGCCGGCTCCCAAGCTGTCCCCAGCGGTCTTTAATGGGGTTGGTGGCTTCTCTGGGGAGGTCCCTGGGCTCAGCGGTGGCTTTCCCTGCATGTTGTGATGGGTGAAAGTGTGTCCCGTTGCTGCAGCCGCCTCCTTCAAGCTCAGCTTGGCTCATTACCGAGGCTGTTTGTGTATCTCCTGGCTCCGAACCTACTGGCAGCCGCCACAGAGAACACGTGGCGCTTCTTGGCAGGCGTTGGGAAGTGTTAGGCAATTGCGTCCTCTCCAAAACGGCACGCAGCTCTCCTTCCTCGTAGCCTGCCCTCACCTTGCTCTGTCCCCCAGACTGCTTTCACGGTCTTGGCACCATCATCCTCCATTCTTCTCCCCTTTTTTTTCCAGCTTTAACACCCTCTGGTCTCCCTCAGTGTCCCAAACCATAAGGTCTTCTGCTAGACTTGGATTCCTCCTCTCCATCTGTTCACATGCAGCGATAGTGATGTTTCCCCATGTGTAGGAACAGAAGCAAATGTGCATTTGCTGGTTGACCTTCTACCCCACGCAGAGTCTTACCTTCTGGAGTGCATCCAACATCGCATGGGTTTTCAGGAGGAGGAAGAGAGGGGATCGGTTGAATGACATGAGTTTAGGGAATGATTCTCCCAACTCCTCCACCTGGTGTTTGCTTGTGTTGAGCCCCGAGATGAGGACTCAGAAGTGGGGCTTGCCCCTTCCGTGCCCAAGATCCTGCCTTGGCTGAAGAGTGCCTTCCCCCCGCTCTAAAACATAGTTTTCAGAAACATTCGTGGGATCTCCTGGGATGGAAGGGACCCACGATGATCATCAAGCCCAACTCCTGACTCTGCACAGGGCAACCTAGAAGTTAAACCCTGTATCTAAAAGCATTCTCCAAATGCTTCTTGAACACCAACAGCTTTGGGGGCCCATGACCTCATCCCTAGGGAGCTCGTTCTGGTTCTTGACCACCCTCTTCATGAGGAACTCTTTCCTAATGGCCAGCCTGAACTTCCCTTGATGCAGTTTTAAGCCATTCCCTCTCATCCTACTACCCAAGACACCCAAGAGAAGAGATCAGCATCTCCATTTCCTCCCCGCTTCTCGAGGAAGTTGTAGACAGCAACGAGGTCGCCCCTCAGTCTCGTCTCCAGGTTGACCAACCCTGGTATCCTCAGCCGCTCCTCACAAGTCATGCCCTCTACTCCTTTTGCCACCTCTGTTGATCTCCTTTGGACACGTTCTAGTATTTTTATGTCCTTCTTAGATTATGGAGACCCAAACTGCCCGCAGGACTCAAGGTGAGGCCACACCAAGATGTGGGACACCCACGTCTTTCGACCAATTTGCTGTACTGTGCCAGGAATTAGGTGGCCCTTTTGGCCATGAGGGCACCTGGTTGACTCCCGTTGAGCTTCTCATCAACCAAAGCCCCCAGATTCCTCCCTGCAGGGCTTTGCTCCAGGACACGTGGAGAACAGAGAGCTCCTTCCAGTGGACAGTGAGTGAAAAAGGGATGGCGGCTGAGTGTCAAGGGCTCCAAAGTTGATTTTAGGGGTGTCCAAAGGGAACCCTGGTGCGGTCTGCTCAGAGATACAAGAGGGCAGAGACCCCATAGCCGCTTTGATTCCTCCCCCCGCCTCTTTGTATCCAGGGTGCGTGAGCCAGCGTGGCCAGGGCCAGGAGGAGCCTGTGACTTTGGTGCCTGGGATAGGGACAACCACAGCCTGAGCCTCAGCAACGGGCTGTGGAGAGGCTGGAGGAGATCAGGAGGGGAAAGCTCTTCCCCCAGCACAACTAGGGCTGGCAGAGGACGTTTATTGTCGAGTTTACGGTTTCTTGGAGCCTCGTTTCTTCCTCGACACTTTGACTTGAGAGCAGAGACCTCAGCAGCAGCTCCGATTTCCATCCTGACCTTTGCTTCCTCTTGTTAATTGTGGTTACCCTCCACGAAGGAATCGAGACGCTTTGTGGAAGTGGCCTTTCGTCCTCCTTTTCCGTCCAGGAGCATGCCCGTGCATCCCATGGTGGCTGCATCAATCACAGATGAACGGAGGTTAGAAAAACCTTCTGGAGGTCCGTACCTGACCCTAGCTGCCAACAAGGCCAACTTCAAAGCCAGGTCAGGTTGCTCAGGGCTGTGTCCTGTTGAGTTTGGAGAGGGTTGGAGGTACCTCCACCTCACTCCCGTGTTAACATGCTCTGAGGACCCTCCTCACGTTACGGTTCTCGGGTCACGCTCTCCTTTTGTGCCAGCCTTTCTGATTTTTTTCCTCCCTGAGTGCTCATTCCGCACTCACCTGCAGCCTGACCTACTTTCCGCTGTCTTTGATTCCTTTCAGGAGTTCCAGGTTATTGAAAAGCTCACATTGGCCTCCTCCTTCCCTTCCCTCCTTCCCCTGCATGAGGATAACGTGGGCCATTGCCCTTGATATTGTCTCTTCTCCAGGTCTCTGAAGACTTCTGATGGTAGGCAGCGCCGCAGGGAGGCCGGATGTCAGGTTTTTAGCCTGAATTTGAGCTCTCTTTTCACCGCTGCTGATCTGTGGCTGCAGGAGATGGTGTGAAATCTCTCCGTCAGGTCTTCCAGCCCAGGAATCATGGAGTGAGGATCCCTGGGGGCAACACTCGAAGGCAGATGGTTGCAATAACCTATTTCAGTCTTGGCAAGTGAGGGTGGAAATTGTCCCTTTGCCTTTCCTGATGTTTTTGGGAGACCCCGGTTTAGGAGATCCTGGTTTTGGAGGGGATGTTGCAGGGGGTGAGCCCTGAGCTGGGATAACCCAGGGATACCCACAGGTACTGCAACCACCTTGGGTTCCAAATCAGCACTGTGGCCACCTCCACATCCCAGCAGAATAGTTGCAGAGAAAGGAACACCCATCTATTTCTTCTATTTCTCCTCCCCTTACTAAATTTTGGTGAGCTCCTGCACCTGCCACAGCGATTCCTCCTGACCTCCTGGTCCTGATGTTGGCTTTTTCCCAGCTCCTTTAAGCCAAGGTGAGGTTTTAAGCCTTAACGCCCCGTAGAGAAAGAAGAGAGGAACTTCAGGCACAGTTCGTTAGCAGCCTGTCCTCCGTGGCAGAGCCAGCGAGGGAAAGCACTCTGGTTAAAATTATTTGGTAGCTTAAAAGCGTGACGGAGAGCTGGCAAAACCCCCTTGGCAAGGAACGGGCTCGCACAGAGCTCTGGACGCCGTAGGCTGGCCAACAAAGACAGATGCTTTCATCCTCACCCCAGACGCAGCCCGTTAGCAAGCCAGCAATCAGGCGATCCGGTGTTTCCCGTACCCCTTGTTGCCTTCGCTGGATCTTCTTCAGGAAGATTTGGCTTAAATTTGGGGAATCATTTTTTTTTTCTCAGACCACAGCTGAGCTCCACAGCTCGGAAGTGGTGCCGGCTGCTTCACAGATCATCCCTTGAAATGCAGGTTAAAGCAGCAGGTGATCCAAACGGAGCCTTCTTCCCGCTGCGATGGGGCTGTCGACTGCTACAAGGGGCTTTTCTCTCCCCCTCTTCTGAGCGTGGTTTGTTGCAAATCAGCACAAGGGTGTTTGAGGACTCGTGAATCTCTGTGCTGCCCCGCAGATGTGAGCACGTGTCACCTCGGCACACGAAAGCTGCCGGGATGAGACCCTCTGTGTTGTCACTGCACAGAGACTGGAGCTGCTGGGGACCTCTGGTTACCACTGCGGGCTTCGAAACCCCCTAAAAATGTCATGATTTGGCCCATGGTGGCTGCTTCGGCCTTGCAGAAGCTGGATTAACTATCTACCATCCCTTTTTAAGCTGCCTGAGATGCAAAAGTAAGTAGGAATTTGAATCTCTCAAGCTTCCCCGTGCTGAAAAATGAAGTGTCCGGTGTGGGTCTGGTGGTGTTTTAGCTGTGGCTGTCGTGGGCTGTTTCGTCTTCCCCCACTGCCCCTTCTTGGTTTGGTTTTGTTTCTGCGCTCTGGGAGGGGCAGGCGGGTTTGCCATCACACGTGGATTTTCCTCGTGTAATTACAGACTGGATCGGTCAGCTTTGAATGCTCATTTTCAACTCCTAAGTCCAGAAACTGTAAGGAAACACTTGTGGCCATGATGGGACTCGACTTGTCCTTCCCCAGGGAGATGAGGAGGAGGATGGAGCTGAGCAGAGCCCATCCAAAGTACCCATTACACGCTCCATCTTTCTGTATTTCTATTTCGGGCTCTGTCAGTAACTTTTACGTACCCGTAAGTTCCTTCAGTTGGCGCTGGATTTATCACCCTGATGTGCCAGGAGTGGATGGGGGATGGTTTTGGCAGGGATTGGTCCTCTCCGCTTGCTGCTGAGGTCAACGGTCTGCGCTTATTACGGTTGCTTTGTGATCCGGGTGGATTTTGGTTCCCAGTCTGGCTGGATTTTGGTTTCCTACATGTGTTTCTACTGGGTTCCCTTTTCTTCCTCCTCCTCAAGCAGCGTGGCCGGCAGATTGAGGGACCCGGACAGGCTGGAGAGGTGGGCCTGTGAGAACCTCATGAAGTTCAAGGCCAAGCGCGGGGTCCTGCCCATGGGTTGGGGCAATCCCCAGCCCAAATCCAGGCCGGGCAGAGAATGGCTGGAGAGCAGCCCTGGGGAGAAGGACTCGGGGGTGGTGGTGGGGGAGACGCCAGCCA
>VZSZ01003870.1:1719-13160 GCA_013398815.1 Ibidorhyncha struthersii
TCCAACCTTAACGATTCTATGATTCTATGATTCTATGGTTTAGTGGTGGTTTTGGCAGTGTTAGGTTGATGGTTGGACTTGATGATCTTCAAGGTCCCTGCCAACCTAGACAATTCTATGATTCTATAATTCCCTTACAGCAGCTACTCATGCTAATGTGAGCTTTACAGGCTTCTTAATCCTTAAGTATAAGGCTAAAGTTTTGGCGTTGGGTTGAACTATGCTTTTGGCTGTGACTAGGGCTGAAAGTGGGTAAAGTCACAAAATTCAGAATCTAGTGCTTCTGAGAGTCAGTGGTATCCAAACCATAACACTTCCATAATAAATTATTAAGTATTAATATATTTTGCATGAAATATGTTATAATAATTCTATTCCCCCCAAGAAACCACAAGTTTCAATATAGAGCTAAAGATTTAGCCACAAACCCTCATTAATTTCCTTGATAATCATACACCCATTTATCCTTAATAGCTTTGAAAACCTCTATCAGTAATTACAAGCATACCCAGAAAACTCAGGTTCCAATAATTTAGAGCATCACATAGATTATAGACAGAGTGGGGGGAGAGGAAAAAAAAAGAGAGATAAAAGAAGCCATTCTGTTGTCCCAAAAGTGGGGTTGATTACCTCGTGTGCAAGACACCAATGTATACACAGAGCAGAGGTATTTTATTATTGCATATTTGTGCAGAGATGGGTGCTAGGTGGCATTCCACAAAGCTAGCACACCAGTCTACAAAATCTTCGGTTTATTTTACAACTCAAAACACAGAAATACATGCCTTTAGTTATAATTATTGGTTAGTACCTTATCTTAACAATTTCTATTGGTTAGTACAGTCTCTTGCTTTCATTTAAAGCTACAATGTCCTTTAATTGATGTGCACATGCCCCAGTACATTGGGGAGGAGTGGTTCTGTTCATTCTCTAATTGGGTTGGTGGTTTTGATCTCCCACTGCTGCCTTTACCTTTCCCTCAGTTACAACTGACTTTTGCTGACTTCATGACCTCATGCTTCTTTAGCAATTATCTTTCATCGCCTCCTGTGGTAGGATGTTCCCCTTTTATCAGTCTTCTGTTCCTCTTCAAGGGTATATTCATTAGCAAGGCATGTATTGTTTATACAAAGTGTCCTGTTTCACAAGACCTTATTAACCCTTTTATAGCTCTTTGTTCTTGGTCAGTGAAAGATTCCATTTTTAAAGTACATCAACTCTATATAGAGCAAAACCAGGTAATACAGTCTGAGAGAGTCAGTTTATACTTATGCCATTTACTGCGACAAGAGCAACAAATTCAGTTACTGCAAATATCAATGTCTGTCATGAGTTTAACAAATATCTTCATGGGGATACTAAAAATTTTTCAAGGCTGCCCTGCAAATTAAAAGTCTAATTTACTTAATGTGGTGGGTTCACCTTGGCTGGTTGCCAGACACCCATCCAGCTGCTCTCTCACTCTCCCTTCTCAACAGGACAGGGGGAGAAAATAAGATGAAAAAACTCATGGGACAAGATGAAGACAGGGACATCACTTATCACATCATGGGCAAAACAGACTCAACTCGGGAAAATTAGTTTAATTTACTGCCAATTAAAAAATAGAGTTCAATAGTTAGAAACAAAAACACAATTAAAACAACACCTAACCCTCAGGCTCTCCCCAGGCTCAACTTCACTCCTTCATTCATGACTCCTCTATCTCCCCCCAAACAGTGCAGGGGGGATGGGGAATGGGGGTTGTAGTCAGTTTGTAACAGTTCCTCTCTGCCACTCCTTCCTTCTCACACTTTTCCCCTGCTCCAGCACGGGTCCTCTCCACGGGCTGCAGTCTTTCCAGCATGGATTCTCCACAGGCCACAGTTCCTGTCAGGAGAACCTGCTCCAGCGTGGGCTCTCCATGGACCACAGTTCTTTCAGGAAATAACCACCTGCTCTGGTTTGGGGACCTCCATGGGCTGCAGGGGAATCTCTGCTCTGGTGCCTGGAGCACCTCTTTCCCCTCCTTCACTGACCTTGGTGTTCACATGGATGTTTCTCACACTTTTTTCCCCTCACTCCCTCTGTGGCGTTTTGCCCTTTCTTAAATATGTTATCACAGAGGCACCACCGGCCTCACCAATTGGCTCATGTTTGGCCAGCAGTGGGTCCGTTGCCGAGCAGGCTGGAACTTGCTGTGTCCAGCACAGGGCAGCCCCATATCTCTTCTCACAGAGGCCACCTCTGCAGCCCTCCTTCAACCAAAACCTTGCCACGTACACCCAATACAGTTGACTAATCAACTGCACCAAGAATCTAGTCTTGTTCATGTGTGATTTAACCCATTTCTTACATTTCTATGAGAAAACATTGCAGTAGAAAAAATTAAGATGGAATTTTGGCACTGTACAACATAAATGAGAAACAATACCAAAAAAGTCAATGTAATTTCAACAATGTAAAAGCATACATCAAAAATAATTAGCTTCTTTATATACTTGGTAAGGGTAACTAGAAATCCACAAAATGGCCAGGCATTTATCATTTTACACCTCCATTTATTCATTTTTCTGCACCATTAAAAAACAACAGTTACCAGAAATGCAAAAACTGCAACACATGCACTTGTGTTGCTGCTTAAGCAAGTCTATGCTAAATAGCCTCCAAATAAGTCTTTATTAATAAGTAAACATATTCATTCCTAATGAATGAGAAGCCTATCCAGAAGGAATATACTAATTCCAGCTCTCATTAATATACCCATGTTTGTCACAGTTGGAGCTGCCATACTGACTGTGAGTTGTGTGTGAAACTGCATCCACTGCAAAGAATTTGTTGATGCAGCATTAGATGAAAGATGAACAGGAAGCTGCTCCTATAAAAGTGAAGCAACAGGGTATTGGCTTTCCCATCAGTTCTGAAAAAAAACCCCAAACATAACTAGTTTTTGACTACCGTGATTTAAAAGTTTCAGCCTGTGTAAATCTGTTTCCCCTGTGACACCTTTGTGCTTATGGGCTTCTTGGTTCATCAAAGAATGAAAGCAACTGGCAGTACCATTTTTAGGGCAACTGGCAGAGCAGCCCACACAACTGCATACAGATTTGTTGAGAAAAAGATGATTCTTTTATGACAGAAATATATAAAGCCTCTGAGAGAGATTGGGCCCTAGTGAAATTTGGATGCTGTACTTGAAAATAGCAAGAGCCAAGCAGCATTGCTAGGTCTAAGCCATGAAGGTCCAGCATATGCCATACTGATTTACTGTGCATTCAGTGTGTGCATGCACACAGCAGGCATTTGCCAGAGCAGGCAACTGCCAGATGTCCAGAAACTGGTAAATCTCTATCCAAAGTGATAGCCCAGTAAATTACAGCAGATTGGTAGATTTGGGCCCTGCCTGGAAGAATTTAAGAGTTTAAACAAACAAGACACAGAAGGTTAGGGAGAAATTAATAGACTTGCCTTGGCACAACTGTTTTGGCAAATCATACATTTGACAGGCTGGGAATTGAATAAGATCTCCAGCCTTCATCCTGGGACCAACATTTCCTTCTTAAAGAAATGAAATATGTTCATGGCTTTTTGATTCCCACCCCTCTCCAGCAGTATCAAACCTCGAGAGAAAGGATTATTCGCCCCAGCTCCACATCAGATAACCACTTCATTTCCTCAAAATAAGTTCTTTCAATATAATGAACATAATTTCGGAGAACGCAAACTGACAATTGAAAGCTACCATTGATGTCCACAGGCTGTCACGCATCTCCCTTTCAGGAAATTAAAGCCATAACAAGAGCATGCAGAGACAGTAAAATGAAAATAAAAATGTATTTTAATTAAATTATTCTACAATAAAGCTAAAATGAATTTTAAAACAAAGGCAGGTTATCATCGTCATGATGCTTGTTGAATGGCTTGAGCACAAAATAATTTCAAAATGAGCATTGCACTAGTTGCAAACACTGTTACTATCACTGTTGTGATGGTATGCTCCCCCCTCTCCAGGTGCCAACCTGATCTTTGTCTCTTGTAATCCTGCCCTAGCAATAACCACCCATGGCTTTCACAATGGGTGCATGTAGTCATGATGGCTGCACCCGGCTCAATGTGGTTTCAGGGAGACAGATAACAACACAATAGCCAAGGGCTAACTTGAGCAATGCTGGTACTGTGGTCAATATGCAAATATGACTATAAGTCAATCATCTTACCCCCATAAAAAGTGAACAGCCCAAGAGCCCTTTGAGCTCTCCTGAACAGCAGCAGGCTGCATGCCAGCATCTCCCCCTGAGTAGGGACGCCTTTCAAGATTACTCCTTGAGGTTCAGAGATTCCTTGCCACAACAGATCCTCAGTAAGTGACTAAAAGCATGCTAAGCTTTGAAATTCTTAGCTAAGTGATATAAAGGATTTACTGCGCATATATAATCCTTTAGACATAAACCATTGACCAAGGATGGATCCTGGAACCGTTGACCAGGATTGGATCCAGCCGCACCTAGATTCCTCTCTGAGAAGAAGTTTAGAAAGTGTCTCAAATCTTGTTAAAACACTGTCGCATTTACCATCAAACTTTGTTAAGTCCCTGTTTTATATCAATAAATCTATTGCTGCTTCTCTTTACAAGTGTAGCACATCACTCCTTGTGTGACAGTAGTGAATTAATTTTTTATTTTTCTTCGCTTGCATGCACAACTTTTGCTTTTCTTATCTCTTGCTTTTCTTATATCTGTCTTTATCTCGATCTGCAAGTCTTCTCACCTTCCTTTGGTTTTTCTTCCCTTCCCATGGGAGAGGGGAGTGAGCAGGAGGCTGGGTGAGTGTTTGGCTATTGTCCAGGGTCAACCCACCACATTCCCCTAGAGTTCCAAGCCATTAATTTTAAAATCTCATGCCTAAATCAGTGTCCCAATTTTCAGCATTGCTCTATACCCCAACAACTTAAATTGGGCTATATATGAACATTTTTCTACTTTTCTAAATTTGGTCATTTATTTATGAACCTAAATATCTACACAAGTTTCTAACAAGGCTTTTGATTTGGTTTAGATTGGTGGTGTTGTTCTTTTAACATTGCTGTTACTGGTAAGTGTATATGCTCCTTTATTCTATGCAAATTGCAGACTGGAATCTTGCAGAATTAAAGCATGTCACTTTATCACAAAGTAGTTCAGAGATGAAAACTTACTATGTAAAACAGGACCCTGCCAATGCACAAGACTGATACTGGTATCAAAAGTTTCATGCCATGAAGCACAAAGAGCAATGTCCTGGCTGTTCATGATGCCAGGAAATATTTCTACAAGATATTTGTGGGGTTATTTCAAGACTTCTATTTTACAACTATTATAAAAATGTGTTCAAAATACAACAGTACCACAAGTCCTAGAAAATAGCACAGTGAGGTATCCACAGCTTCCTTTGAGGGGCTAAATCATTCACCTGACATCACACAAAGTGTGTGACACGTTGGCACACACACTGGTATCAGGAAGCTATAGCAAGCAACACAGCAGAAATAAAACATTTCTCTCCTGGTGAGAAATTAGCAGCTGTGCCATTCACAAAATCAGATACAATCTGAAAATTCCTGAATGCTCTTAACATGGGCACATAACCTCAGTGTGTTATGACCACACATACATATATACACACAGATATTTTCCTTCATGGAACAAAAATTATTCACTTTTAAGGTTTGGGGTTTTTTTATTAGATCCTTGCATGAGGATAAATTGAGCCATAATCATAGAACAGAAGAAAACATATCCAGATTCAACACTGAAAAGTGAGAAGGAAGCAGAAGAGCATGTTGGGTTTTTTTAAAGCAGGCACACTGAAGGGATTATTTTATTAATGGTGCTCTAACTGTAATGTTTCTGATGTTATTTGAACAAACGATGTCTTCTACTGTACTCTGTAGTGATAAAAAGCTCTGCAGGAGACGAGATGCTTTGAACAAGTCCCATTTTACTTATATCTAGAAATTGCATGTTTGAAGCTGAATTTACATGTCCAATGCAAATCTTTGTGACTGAGCTAGCATATCAAACTGAAAAGCAAATACTTTAAAATAACTGGTCACTCTTAAAATTGTGAGGCATATCTGTTCACCCTGTTAACTAATGGGGTTCTGCTCCATCCATCACTGGCCATCAGAACTGCTACTGAAATGCAAACATTGAGAGTACACATCAACTCTTACAACAAAAGTAGTGCTGAAATCCCCATAGTGCCCTATAATTTTGTCGATGACTACCTTACCTATGCTCAGCCTAATAATCAACATCTGACAAGACTGTTTCTTGGTGATTTCTGATCAAGAACTATTGATGAATGTAGGGCAACTATAAATAATATAAATATAAATAATAAATAATTCCCAAAGAGGCAAAACATATTTGCCAGACATGAAAAATTCTAACTACTAAATACATCTATTCCAACTAATCAGTGTTTAAATCCCAAGTCTGTTTGAAAATAGACACTTGAGAAAACTGTGGTGTAATATATTTTGCTGCAAAAGTTCTTGCTGAAATGAAATACAGTGACTGGAGAGCTTTCTTCCTGGTCATCCTTATCCTGACACAAATGCATAATGAATTTCTTAATTTCACTTGCTCAGAAACCTTCATGTAGACTTCACCCCTGGCTTCCAAATCCATAGGGCTGGACTCCTGGACTCCAAATAAAATGGACAATCAAATGGTAAGATCAAACACTATGAAACAGAAAGGCAGACAGTCAGTGGCCAGCCCAGGGGAAAAGAAAATTGGATCAACCCATAGGATCTGCAATATGTCTGGTGGAGAACAGCAGGAAAAATGGCCAATAGCTGTGGAATAACTGCTGGAGGTGACTTAGAAATTAAACTTATATTTCTGTTTTGAGGAAAGGTACAGCACTGAAGAAACTCTCGGGGTGGAGTGCAGCTGATATGCAAGGCATACATTCCACAGAAGTTCCCTAGGCAACCTTAGATGTTGGTAACACCAGGGGAGCTTGATGTGCTGACTCTAAGAGAAACTGCCCTGGGGATGAAGAGGAGTGAAGACACCGCAGCCAGGCTCTGTGATAAAATGTGAACTGGAAGGTCTTATGGAACTGATAAGCTGCATATTTGCTACCCTGGGCCAATGATCTGTCATTTTTTGACAAAATGCTATCCTTTGGGTCAACTTTGCTCATTATAATCTCATTATTATACCAAAACACACCTCCATCCCAAAAGCTACCTGCCTCCAAGGTGCGACCACCCCTCACTGAGCTCGTGCTCTGAATTTTTCCTAGTCTATACCTTTAAAAGTGAAGCGAGAGAATTTTACACCAATCATAACAAAAGTATATATGACTAGAGTCCCTCAAGCTCCACCTGAAAGGTAAAAAATAGTATAAAAATAGCTTAAGAGAGGAGGGATGTCAGGGAAGATACCATCGCGGTCAGGAAGGATACCATTGCTGACCTCGTCCGACTTCTGGGATCAGTCGATGGGCTGAGCCTCTCTTCCCCTCATAAGGACGCTTGTGGGTAAGGTTCGAACACTTGGTTATACCGAGTGCTTCCCTGGGAAACTTAGAAATCTCTAGAGTTGTTTTATGACTTAATGCATTTGTAACCAGGCTGTATTACTCATATTCTTGGTATTTGCATGTGCTTTGCAGATGGTGAATTTATCACCGGCAATCCAAAAGAACTTGTCCATCTGTTGCTTCAATAAACTACACTGTTCATTAATCTAGCCATGAGAGTTCTCATTGAATGCAACCAAACTCCTTATGTATGGCCATGCTAGTTCATGGAATGCAACTAGACTGAAGGTGTATGGTGTTATAAGTGCATCCGTAATTGTGATAGTTCACTATATTGAACGCGACTGGACTTATAACGTCCATTGAGCATCACTCAGAATCTAAGCCCAGCTGCCCCCAGCCCCTCTGATATCTGAGGATAAGCTGGAACGCAAGGGGGTTTATTTTCTGCCAAATTACTTTGCCCTTTAATGCAACAATGGCAATGCCTATTATATACCCATTAGGAATGCCTTTGAATGATGATATTGTTAAAAATTCAATACAGTTACCTATAGTTAGAAAAAAAAATTAAAAGGCACAAGGAAGCATTGGGTCAGAACTGGTGTCTGAAAAGCGGATTTGTTACCTGGTGTGCAACAAACCAATGCTCACACACTCAGGAAAGGCATTGATTATTTATTTTAGAGTTGCACAAGACTGGGTGCTCGGTGGCTTTCCACAAATCAAGCACACCAGAAATCATCACCATGGTATCTTTTATACACACAAATTGCATAATCATACACTCCCAGTTGCAATGATGGGTTAGCTAGTAGCATATAATTATAATATCTGCTTAGTCATTTCTCACACTATTGCACCTGCGCAGAGGAAGGGTCCTCACCTGGGCGAGGGTCTTCCTGACCTATGGGTGGGTATTTCAGTATTATAATGAAGGTGGCTCAGCTAGGGACACCTAAACTACTGCTTTCTTTGCCAAGTTGGCCATATACATAAGAAGACTTAATTAAGTCTGTACGTCTTTGATCTGGACCTGGATATTCCAGGAAGTGTACCAGAAACACTTAAGATCACTTTCTTTGATTTTCATCTTTTGGCTTTTAACTTAGCAATTGTTTATTGTTTTCCAAACCAACTCAGCCTGCAAAAGCCATGATTAATTTTAACTCAGCAATAAGTACCTGATAATTGATATCAGAACCATCTGAAATAAAGAACATTTATGAAAACTGATTCAAAGAAACAATCTTAACAGATCCTTTTCTATACTTCTCTAAACATCCACTGACCTATTTTTGCTAATGAAGGAACGCAGCCAAAGGAAGCCATGGCCACCTTCATGGCCCTCTGGAAGGAAGTGTTCACTTCTGCATCTAACCAATTATTGGAACCCATAACCCTGAGCCGTTCCTTGCTTTACAGAGCCAAAAAACGATTGGGAAAAGATATTTTTCTATAGGTTTGATGAGCAACAGATAGTTATTTCATAAATCTGGCCCCATCCAGATTTTGATCAATACTTTATTTCCTTTTTCAGCAACAGACACTAAAGAAGCCCTTTTTTCATATGAGAGGGGGGAACAGGCAAAAAAAAGAAAGGGTTCTTCTTTTGGTCCTACATCTGTTGTGAGTCACTGGAGAATATGCAACATCAGTCAGTGCTAATTCAGACAATTAAAGCTTCTTTAATATCGCGACCTTTAGTATTCACTGTCTGCTTACTCTGTTGCAAACCTACACATGTATCTAATTGCTTTAAGAATGTTTTGTGTTTCTTCTCTCTCAAGTTTACTACATCTATCAGAAAAAAAAAGTAGAACTTTACAGGCAATCAATGACAAGGGATATGATTTCTTCTCTCGTGGAGTCATCCAGACTTTATCTCAAGTTGTCCTCAAAGGAGCAACCAAGTAAATCTACTGAAATAAACATACACTGATGTTTGAAATTGCTCCAGACTACATTTACCATGATATATCATGCATCCAGACCCTCACTTGACTTCTGAAAGCATTATCTTGGTGTTTCATGTCTGTAACAGGTACACAGGCATGGTTACAATGTATCAGAGTAGTTGTCCATCTCCTTCTGTACTGTGATTTCAACACAGGAAAGATTCAGAAGAAACCTTCTAACGGGCTTTCCAGGATACCTTGCCCAAATTCCCATCAACTCCAATAACTGGTCCACACATGAAGACAGGAGTGTCAAGGCTAATAGCCTTTACAAAAAACCTTTTCCCTATACTGCCTGCTAATTGCTTTTATAAAGATATTATCCACATCCAGCCACTTCCAAAGGCTGACATTCCCTCTTACAATTTCTGATTTTTTTTCATTTTAACAGAAAACATAGCAATGCAATATGGGATATGATGAAGGTTTACTATTTTCTGTATCCCAAAAAAGAATTAATAATGATGCTTATCATTCCCCATTTAACTCCCAAATACCCTCTTTGAGAGATATTCAAATACCCTACTCCATGATTCTCTCTCAAAGGTAAAGAATCTCAACTTTTCCTAGTAAAATAATTCTCTATACACCCATTCATTGTCCATGCTCATATAACCAGCTTCTGTTTCTCCTAACCCCTATCACTAAAAGGCTCTCGTATCACCTAGAATATCAGCTGGTGATAATGCAGGTTTCATTTGTATAATGCTATTAAATATGGATTTGCAAACAAAAATGGGAATTAAATATCTAGTACCTGTTGAAACGCAATAGAAGCTATACAACTGTGATTTGAGACTCTTTAAAAAATACCTCGTAATCATTTTCATATTATTTCCTATTTGCATTTTTATATGTTCTAACATCAATTACTTTTGAATACTGAAGCCTTGTAACCATACACACACAATGCTGCCTGGTCTTTATTTTCCTCAGTTAATTTATATATAAAGAAAATACACTAGAATAAGAAATTATTATCTCAAATCCACAATATTTCGCATCTATCACCATCAAATTTCATCTGCCATCATGTTGCCTATTAGACCTATTAGAGCCCTCTCTCATTTTTGGCTATCCTAAATCATTAACTATCATCTGTGTTTTTTATCATGTTTACTCTCTTTTCTTTATTGTATCTATATCGAGACATACCAGTAATAGAAAATGAAAGGATTGAGCAGATTTGAAAAGTCAGGTTGCATATGTTTAGAACTGTGCGAATGTATTTAGCAGAAAATTGAACCAGCCATACGAGGAGGTGGACTGACTGTAAACCTCGTCCTTGAAGTAACCTTGAGGAGAGAAAAACAGAGACAACGACGGTTGCTTCACAGCAAAATAAGGAACCGAGCCAAGAAGAGCTGGACGAGGAGTCAGACAGAGAGGGTGCCGAAGAACCAAACAAAGACAAGACAGCTTCGCGTGCTCTTCCCATGTAGAGGGATATTAACCAATCATCTAATGCGTGAATGGGTGCAGGGATAGATAGATTGTATATAAGGGACAGTAGTAAATCAATAAAACGGCTTCTGTATGATTCCCATTGGATCGTGTGGAGTCCAGGTTTCACTCCTCAGATGGTGACTCCGATGTGATGCTGATCTGCACAGTGCTAAGAAGAAAGAAAAGGGGAACAGCCCAGAAGGAGAGGCACTGGCTGGAGGACGGATCAGCAGGACTGAGACTGGGGCGTATCGGAGGACGATCCGAGGAAACAAAAAGAAGAAAACATACGTTGCAATGGGACACCCTGTGAGGTGAGCAGCCGGGGAAGGAGATGGGTCAGAGCATAACAAAAGAAGATGCGATAGTAAAACTTCTCCTTCATATACTCTGTAAGAGAGGAAATAAACACAATGAGCTTATGCTCCGGAGACTATTGATCTGGTGTCGGGAACATGGGTTTTCACCCAAGCCTGAGATTGCTTTTAACCCTGAGACTTGGGAGGAGATCGGGAAGCGCTT
>VZSZ01003873.1:16154-34626 GCA_013398815.1 Ibidorhyncha struthersii
TTAAATAATCTTTGGCTCCTTCAAGGAAGTGGGGGGTGGGGGGGAGGAAAAAGGAGAGAGAGGGTATTGTGTCCTTAACAGCAGTTTGAGAACCAGAACAAAGGCAGAGAGAGTTTCAAAGCACAGCAGCTCTCCCCACTCCGCTGTTTGTTCTGCTCATAAGCAGACAAGCTGTTTCCTTTCATCTGGAAAAAACTCACACAATAAGAAAAATACCGCAATAGAACCTGAGTCTGGAATAACAAAACCCAAGGGGCAGCCAGAAAGAAATCTTTTAGCCAGTTAAAAAAAAAATAAAAAATAATATTTGGTGTTTGGCTCCTTAGAGGGAGCCGACTGCTCCCGGGCGCAGGGCACACGTCCAGCCCGCGGCTGCTGGGCAGGTCGGGGGTCCACGCAGGACCACGGAGATCCTGTTCTCTCTCCCGTCTCCTCCTCACAACCAGAGGAAGGCTGAAGCCCTCCCAGGTCAGCACAAAAGCCAGCGGAGGAAGCGGGAGCAAGGAGATAATAGGGAGAAGGAAGCACATGAAAGACGGCACACAGGGATGAGATGTACCGCCCCTGAGGAGGGGGAAGAGAAGGAATTAAAAAGCACGAGCGCAGGGTCCAACCTAAATTCGGAATGCGGACCGGCGGTAGCTATGCCGCGGTAAAAATGTCTCTCTGAAATATTGTTTTGATAAATAT
Source organism: Ibidorhyncha struthersii (assembly GCA_013398815.1). Classification (NCBI taxonomy): domain Eukaryota; kingdom Metazoa; phylum Chordata; class Aves; order Charadriiformes; family Charadriidae; genus Ibidorhyncha; species Ibidorhyncha struthersii. The sequence continues at coordinate 16,845 of VZSZ01003873.1, forward strand.
GCCATCTCCTTGTGGAATTGGAATCTCCAACTGTTCAACTGGCATGGACATCTCTGCAGTAACAACACATGCCACAGATTGTGAGTTAACTTGAATTACGTTTCAGATCTGGGGAGGGGAGGATGTCAGTGGGAGGTTTATGAACAGTATGCTCTAGCTCTGATGTTGTTATAACCAGATGGCTTCAGCTGTATCATTTACAATAAAAAAACAAACAAAAAAAAAAGCGAAGTTGACAAATCATTAATTCACCTGCAACTGGAACAATCTGAACAAGTCGCCCTCTTCACGGCTCTCACTTCAGACCTTCCATGAGAGCGGATCCTGCAGGAAGGGCTGGGACAGGCGAGCCCCACAACAGATGATTTTCCTGCAGGTATGTCCCCATCCTCTGGGGATGGAGGCTGCCAGATCTGTATCGCTTCCCTGTAAATACCTCCCCAAACCCGCCGAGGACAGGCGATGTGAACACCCGTTTCCTTTCTTCCAGGCATGTCTGCTTCCCAGGGCAAGGCTGAGCCGGGGACACTCCTCCAGCAGTTGGTCACTCCAACGTGACAAGGATAAAAGGTCTCGTTCACGTTTGAGTAGTTCAGTAAACAATGCGGTTACTGCAGCATAATTAGACATCTCTGTGCCACACAGACAACTTCTGCAATTACCTGGCAATGAACTTTTCATGTCTGCGTGCAATTATAAGCTAGGAAAGCTGGGTCTGAGTTCCGACAGGGTACTGGGGAGAATCTCGTTATGACTAAATGCTTTGCCTACATAAAAGGAAACGCACGCTAAATCCAATATAAAAGGAATTAGTGGCATTCAAGCAGTAGATGTAATATGGGAATTTGTGAACCACGTAAAAGGAAGGCTTTACTATACAGAGGTTTGTGTGTTTATGATAAGAGCCTGGGGGGGAACACAGAAAGGGGCAGAGACCCTCTCATGAGTCACCATCTGATAAAAATAGACAGCAGCTGGATTAAACACAGGAGCATACAAATGGAATTCTCCTTCACACAAGGGACAAGAGGCTGTGAAACAAATTATGATAAAAGAATAAAAAAAAATAAAAAATCAGAGACAACAGATACCTAATCTATTTTCTAGACAAAACAGAGTTATTCTCTGTAATCCATTCCGTGCCTACCTGACCATCTTAAGGTTAGATCAATTTGCCACTGCCCTGGCACTGCACGTTTCAATCCAGCCTCCCCGGAGATTTGGGGCTAACGATGGCAGAAATGGATGGTGTCTATCCTACCCAGACATCCCGCGTTGCGCCTCGGTGCTATAAAACAGATGGCTTATTACACTATTCTCCCATCCCACATCTAAACAGCTACAGGTGAAAGGAAGGACTAAGGGTCAGCTTCATGCAGTTGTTATTAAAACCAATGCTCTCTAGTGTTTTGGTAATACCTGCTATGAGAAATAAAACAGGTTTGCATTGCAATTTTGTGTGCAACATTCCTTAATAAATCCCACTTGAGCTTCTGGAACAGCATGTCACTATCAGTACATGGCAGTGGACCGAAATGGAACCTTTTGGGAGCCGGTTTTAAACTGGGAAGTCTTCAGAATGAAACAAACAAAAAAAGACAACAGATACCACACAGTACAAAATAGTAATTATTTATATTTTCAAAAAGAAAAAAAAAAGTTACCAGCTATTTTGAAACTTCTTCCTGTAAGAAGAGTGACTAATAGAAAGGAACAGGACTGGCTCCTATACAGTCGGCAAGTCAGGTACAAACAGTTGTTAAGAATCATTTAGCAACTCAGGACAAGGACTTTTGACGCAGCTTTCATGAACAAGAATTTTTTTTTTTTTTTAAAAAAAGGGGGAGGAGGGAAATAAAGCAGGGAAAAATGCCAAAAACATTTCCCACAATATCTAAAAACAGTAACCGTTGTTCTTGTCAGACAGCACGCTCCAGATCAAGGATGTTCTAGTCCTTTCAAAACCAATACAGACTTGCCAAAGGCTGCCTTCAGTCTATTCACACCCTCCAAAACACAGAGCCTTTCACTGTCCCCTTTCACTTCAACCTGTCATTTTATAAAAGGTAGGGTTTTTTTTCCTTTTTTGTTTTTTTTTTTCTTTTTTTTCTTTTTTTTTTTTTTTTTTTCATTTNAAGTGCTACTAACAGAGAAACTGATCTTCTTGTTGCTGGATGGCAATAAGGAGTTACACAAACGTCCAGTTTTTAGCTCAGCTGGAAGGACTTAAATTCTCTTTTTTTGACATAAATACTACTGGAGCTCCCATCAGGTTACTTTCTTTCCAGAACCTCACTGGAAATTCTTTTTAACCCTCCAACGCTCTCCAAAGCTAAAATGTCCTCTTGCTCCAGGCATCTGACGATTTATTCTGTGCTGCCAGACGCAGAGACGTTGTTTTCCCCAGTACCACTGCTGGGTTATTCCGACTTGGGTCGGTGCCTAAACCAAACCCTGTACTTAATTGACTCAGCCAAGTCGAAGGGAACACACAGACGATGCAGCGACAGGGATTCATTAGGTTGAACAGCCCCAGAGCCCCAGGCCCACCCTCCCCCCTCTCCCCAAGTTACTTGGTGCTGTTTTAAAAAGTCTGGGTGTCACGAAGCAGTCTCTTCCCCCCAACAACAGAGTAAAAGCTCCACAGATTTCGCTGTCTACCTGGTGGTCAAGGTTACAGCAGCAACAGCTGATGCTGCTTCCAGAAAAACATGGGGTGGTGGGACAGGCAGGACTTTAGGATTGCTTCAGTCGCTTACGTGGGGGTCCCAGAAAGGGACACTGTGCAGAGGCCAAAGAGCGATATGCCTCTGCCACCAAATGGGGATGAGACACTACCATAGACTTCCAGCCTGATGTCTCCATGACGTCGGAAGCATGACTAGAAACAAGAGAGAATAAATCTGAAGTTATCAACTGGGGATAAAAAGGATTAACTAAATAGATTCTTTCCACGTGCCTGAGAAACCTGATGCTTTTAGTGTACTGTTTTAGGATCACTCTGGATGTACGTTAGGTATCTTTTGTGAAGATTGCAAGCTTTGGCTCTGCTGGCACAATTGTATGCTGGACAGTCCTTCAAACAGACATGATCCCAGGCCAGGCCAGCAGGAACACAATGCTGATCTACCCTGACTACTCAGGAGTATTTTAAATCAATATAGAAAGCACTGAGAAAAACTGTATTAACTGACAAGTAAGACTAAAAATGTTTCCAGACATCAGCGTTGCTGGTAGTCATTTTCCATCTACTGAAAGGTCTGTTATATTACGAGTTGCAAACAGTCCCTCAGTATCAGGCACTACCTAATGTTCTACTGCCTAAAAGTTCTTGTGATCTTAGGAAGAGATCCATAATAGCTCAGAGAGACAGTCCTGCTGTACACTCGAACAGTCCCAGCAGGACAAGACTAATCTGCCCTTAGGGCAATGCCACTTCTGGGATGCCAGATAAATAAAGGATGACAATGGGAGAATAACAGAGGAGAATCTCCCCTGTACGTGACAGTTCACAAGTTGTGAACCCTATGGCTTATAAACAACACTTTCCTCTCGGTTTGTTGCATCCTGGCACAAAAGTTCACTCACTAGTTAATGAAGTCCACTGCTTGAGTTTTCAGTTGATCAGCACTATGGAGGTCAGCCAGAATGAGGATCTCAGCTGCATTTTCCACAGACAGGTTACTGCACAGCGCATCCTCACACATCACCTTCAGACGTTCTAGAGCGTACTGCAAAATACAAGCCAAAGTACAGTTACAAAGAAGAAAACATCTAACCAGGCCTGACGTGAAGCCTTACTCGTGCTCCTTCACTCTTCAGTAACAAACTACTCTATTATGCTGAACAGATCTCTCTGCTTTGCTATATGCATCTGGACTGCGCTCAAAGAAGTAGTGATCAGCAAAAAAAGAGAATCATGATGCGCCCACCCTGAGGAAAAGCAATGGAGAGGAAACATACCCACCATAAGTCTCATCCCGGCCTTCTTGTGTTACAGGCTGTGGTCATGCTTTGAAATGAGAATTTCAGGTCACCTGTAATACTTACTACCTCAGTTACTTCAAGGCACAGAACGCTAAAGCCAAATCTTTATTCTCACTCTATTACTGCATGACAGTATTTACCCGGGTTCAGTGGGAAGCCCTGTCTAACAGTGAATGCTCCATAGGTGTTCCAGTGATGTTTAGGCAGTTTTCACTCAATTTCTTTGCCATTGATGACCTGCACATTAAGATCAGCCTAGCTCAAGTCCATGCTACTAGTTTAATACTAAAATGTTAAACAAATGCCCCCAGTTTCTTGCGGCTATCCAGCTGGGAACAAAACATCACATCATGTCTGCAATGCCCTGGCAAAAGCTCTATTCTGACTTCACATTCTCAGTCTAAGAGAGTTTCTGCCATTCAATCGTCCATTTGCCTCAACATTTTTTAGATCCACGGGGTTGGGCCATGTCAATGGTTTGAGAAATTCAGAGAATATGCTTCGGAGAAGAGTGCTGCCTAATAAATTCCACACTCTGCTTTCTGCAGCACTTCAGTCAGTACCGAAACATGCAGACAGTGCCAAGATTTTCAAAAGCAACACAGTGGTCTCGGGCAGACCTCAGAAAGGTCAACACCCAGAAAACTTTAAGCCACTCATTATCAAGAAATGAAATCCAAACCCCAAGCCTCAGTCGTTTAGAATACTATAGCTGGGAATGGTGAGACTGAGATACTTCTGAATATCTTGGTATGTGTGATCTGATTATCGGGTTCGCGGCTCTTTGGATGAAACAAACTGAATATTTCTGAATATTCTAGATCCCATGATTACATTTCACAGGAATTAGGAAAGTAGTCAATTCTAATGCAGTTCCTATATAAGTAATAATGTTAGCACTACATAAATTGTCCTAAAGATTAAACACAGTTAAGTCTCCTTCATGTTATGACTTCAAATTGAGTGACATTTCTAAAAAAAAAAAAAAAAATTAAAAAAAAATAATCTTTAAGATTCTTAAATTTTTTTAACTGGCAGATAACTGCCTTTGAGAGTATCCTTCGTAGTGTTTATAAGGCTTTTTTTGACAACTTAAAGATGACATGGTATACAACGTCTTCAGTATGTGAGGCCGCATTTGGAAAAGATACCAAGTTTGTAAAAGGACTGCCTGAACAGAGAGCTGGTAACAAGCTCATTTGCATGACAACAGAAGCGCTTGCTATATGATAAGCACTATTACTATAAATTGATTTTATATTCTGATTGAGACTTTCATCCCATTATGATAAAATTTAAATGAATAATTTTAGATTATAAAAACATTTTTTCACTTAAGACTCGGCGATAATAATTACTTCAATTGAGGCACGGCACTCATAACCAGGACAGTTTTCTCCCACCAGAACATCTGAGAAGGCAAATCAAATTTACTTGCTTAATCTGTATCAATAACTAAAACAGTTTCAAATGAGGGGCAAGCCATTAGTTTATATTATTGTCTGTCAGTAGCTTAAAATGCAGCAAACGAAGCTTAAAATTATGCCTTTTGTAAACTGAATATTCTCCTCCATGCATGTACAATTTTTATTTCGATTTTCACTACAAATAGCTCAGCTTCTAATTACATAGTTGGGCAAAAGTAGCCATTCTAGTCTCTCAGGTACCAAGATTTCCCCTCCCCCCCTTTCTTAATTACACTTAAAAAAACCACCCTACCTAATAGCATACTTACCCAAGAGGCTGAAATAGTATCTCCTGGGTTGAGAAGACGTGCTTTGTTTTGGTTTTGGTCTAATTACATATTTTCCCCAAGAGACAGGAGGAACTCAGAAGAAGCTGTTTCAGTCTCTTGAGTAAATATTAGATGTTTTATGTGCTTTCACGAAAGATTTTTTATTTCTGCTTTTAAAAGACACACAATGAGTTTAAAAGGAAAAAACCTACATTAAAAGCCAGGAAACTCAAAGTTAAAGCCTACTCGGTCCTTAATGTACTGCTTCTTACTTACACTTGTCTCAGTTAAAGATGGTATGCAAGGTCTCAATCAATACTCTTTAAATATTGAATAAAATATGTGGCAATGATTATAATCAAGCCAAGAATCTCTTTGCATTATTTCCCATTTTAATTCTAGTTGCAGTGGCCCAATAATGGCATATGGAGCATTTCACCTCTAAAATCAGCGGGTTTGATGAAGCCCAGGTCCGCAGTGACAGGGAATTTGATGGCCGTGTGGTGGTTGCGTGGAACAAGGCTACATGCATCCACATCTTAAAATCCACCACCCTAACTGGCACCCACAAGAGAATCCAAGGACTGAAGAAGCATGGAGACTGAACTACGCTCTCACCCCTAGAGGTGGTCCCTCCAGGTCAGAGTTGAGGCACATTGGCAGGGCAGTGTGGAGAATCTTGCACTGCTGCTACCCGTGCTGAACCTGTTCGATGGATAAATTCAGGACTTTAGTCTCCAGTGCTGTCAAACTGGCACCTTTCACCAGCACTAAGTTCACTTTTAAGAGAAAGAAAGAAAAAGGAAATAAAATTTTGGTTATATATTACGAATTTTCACTGGTTAATACGGCTCACTGGCCAGCAGAGCACTCTCTTCGGTCCTTGGTGCTGCAAAGGGAAGGAGGCAGCAGCTGGCTGGCAAGGCCACAGCGCTGCGCCTGCTGCACGGGGACTACCAGCAGCCTTCCAGTCAGACCATCCCCGACACCTCCCTGGCAAGGACCCTGCAAAACCACAGACGCGATAGGCAACAGGGCTTCCTCCAGTGCACCCCCTTCTCTCCATAAACAGCAGGGACTGCCACTGCAAAAAGAAAATAAACAACAGGACCTTCCCACTCTTGGCTATTCATCACTTTAGAGCACTTCTAGAAGCTGCTGATACCAGCCAGACCAGAAGGAGAAGCAGGCCCCTTTTGCCAAGACAGAACACTACTTTTGAGATTTGGTAATAATCACACTAAAAAAATATCGCCAGGTCCACCTTGAAATTGTCTTCTCTCCCCCCGTTGTTATGATAGATTATGCTGAATAGAGATGTCCTCTGAAATGTTAAGAAAATGCTTAAAAATGAGCAGTAAACACAGAAATTCCTATTTGGTATATGTTAAGTATCTATAGAGCTATAGGTATCTTACACGTATCTATACTACATCCAGGTTTACCACAACCAATTCAAAGAAACTGCCCAACCACAATGATCACATGAAACGCTTACTGCAGCGACCTCCAAGGGGCTCTGTGTAAAGCAAGGCGCATGTCATTCCTGGTTCTCTGAACACCCATAAATCCCAACTGTACCTTGTCAGCAGCTGCCAGCAAGTCATCAGCCATTTTGTCAAGATTTGGTGCCTTCCCCGTGTAAATAAAGCACATCATTTCCTTAAAAACTTCAGGCTCCACATCATTGATTTCAACCCGATTCTGTATCAGAAAAATGAAGTTTATTAAGATCCTGACAAGATGCTAAAGGCTTTCTTCTACCCAAGCTCTCTCAGTATTCAGAAATTTGCTACAGAGAAACTATTTAGAATGCGTAATACTTGAAAAAAAAAAAAAAGAAAAGAAAAGGAAAAAAAGATGTGGATTGAATAAGAAAAATTCTAAGTTGTATTTCACATTCTCTACTTCTCCCTATCCCACCCCAGACTCTTTCCCCAAGAGTAACAAAGGTAACAATTGCCTCCTTGATCCCTTTCTTCCTCCCTTCAGGACAGCTGAAGCAGAGACCTGCATCTAATGTGAGAAAAACAGTTAAAAGGTGACAATAGTCACAAACACTACCTACGAAAGTTATCTGACCAGTGATGCTGAGAGTTGACTAGAGAGCTATTCACCTAGCCGGAGAAGTTCTCCTGCCTTCAGGACTTACCTTTTTACTCTCTTCCATCTCATGCTCAAACATGGCGCTGAAAACCGGGGAACGCGCTACGGCAGTGGGGAAAATAAAACACAGTTAGATATGCTCTTTTACTCTTCAAGAGGAGCTAAATGCAGCCTGCCAACATCTCAATAACTCTCCTGCTACTTAACGCAGGAAGAATTCTACAGCAGATAGGGCTGTTGGATACAACTGGTAAAGTAGTATAGGTTGTGACACAACGTAGCGTGGCTAATGTAGCTTCAAACTGGGTATGGGAGAATTTCTTATGTCCTTTCAGCCAAGGCTGAAGAGTACACAGGCTGTAAGGTACGTTTATTGACTTTACAAGAAAGTATTCCTCTGGAAATGCCTTCTCCTTACAAATACTTTAGGAATACATTATAGCACCCTACAGCCACAAAATATTCCTCCTACCACCCTCACCGTGGCAGGTGGTAGGCAATTAAATATGGAGTAGATATTTCCTCTCCCCACAAGAGTTCACAAAACAGTCTTTTACTATAGCCTTGCAGTTAAAAGCGCTGCAGAAGCCTCCATTAAAAGAAGTAACTCCAAAAAACCCACTTGCCATCAACGTTGTTGTCTCCTATCCCGCCAAGGCCCATCCAACTCAATACTGACCTGCTAGTATGGCTTTGTGAGCCTGGAACTCCTGGCCTGCAACGCACAGGCAGCAGTCCGTGAAGCGCGAATTCTCCCAGAGTCCTCCCAGCTCATCTGCCAAGCGGCACTCTGGTACCTTCACCATGTTCATAGTGTTCTGGCCGGAGATATTGACGGAGTCCTGTACCACACTCACCTGGAGGGGGAAAAGAAAGCAAACAACCCAAAAACTCAAAAACCCACAGTGGAAAAAACAATTTCCCTACTGGAATTTTTTATTTCCAGGGCAGGTGAAGGGAAATGCAAAGCAAAACCCACACCTCTCAAGCAGAATCACTGTATGATTAAAAACGTCTCAATTTTTAAAGCATCCTTTCTACCCTGCCTTAACCCTGTTCTCTCCTCCGTAGGGTCCATTCCAAGTCCTAAATCACACCAGCAGATTTTCATCTCAACCCCAAATTAACGGCCCTTGTATGCAATTTAATCATAACTTTATTAGATGGTTTCATAAGGAAGTGGAACCTTATTTTTCTGCTTTTACAGACACCATACCTGACCTAGTTTTTTCCTTCTATCAACACTCTGAAACCCTCCCCAATCAATAATGCAATACAGACAGCAGTGCAAATGAAAATGAAGTATACAGAGAGCTTCTATCACCGAGCACCACATCCACACATGTATGCAAGGGCAGTGTCTGACCCCCCAAATGTCTTGCTGCTTCCGGTTCTAAATTTGAGAGTTCAATGCTTCATCACATTATAAAATAAAACTAAAAATATCCCTAAACAGTACGTTTAAAAAAAAGTGGCTTTATGTCGAGTAATTAGGAAGATTTGGAGAAGGCTGGTAGATTCCTGCTCTAAAGCATACATGGACCATACGTCGCCATACTGGCTGATGAATAACCTACACAAAGGGAACTGTTAAGAGCCTGTTCAGCACAGAACCATTATTGTTAAACATGCAGTAAATCATACGCCTTCTACAGCAGACTCCAATTAGAAAAGATCAGAGTGACTAATACTACCCCGCTATAACAAAGAATAAAGGAAGAAGCTGATTGACAGGGAAGCATACGTGAGACTATTTCCTGGAATTGTTGTCAAGCCCAAGTTAAATTTCAGTTCTATTAATAACCAACGGCCAAAGAAGAACAACGGACAGCAAAGGAAGCTTCACAGTTATGTAAAAGGAGAAGTAAATGATGAAGTGAGAGGGAAAAAACTTGCTGACAGCACATATCCCCACTCTTGAGAAACCTCCAGTGGATTTCTGATGGCAGCCACATCTTGTATAAACTATACAACACTCAAAACCAAATATCAGATGCTGCTTGCCAAAGGACACCAATGATTAGCCAGAGCAAATACGATGAAGCTAATATTCTTCATCATTAATTTGATAGCTACATCATCTTTTTGCCCTGTGACATCCAGACCAGCAACATGGACTCAAGGATGGATTAATACTCATCAGATTCATTATAAAGGAATTCTAAGATGTAGATCCCTTGCTGGAGTCCACTACTGATTACAGATCAGCCAAAAAAGACTTGCTAAGTGTGTCTCAAATCAACAAATAAATCCTCGTCACGTATGAAAGAAAGCCAGTTACTGGCATGAAAATCTATTATATGGCCTTTTACATAAGGAGTTTATGGTGGTAGATTCCAAGTGGTGACCAGCCTTAGAGGTCAAAATAGATAAGGTTTTGCTAAATCTATTTTCATCATCAGAGCAAGGGAACCAATACTACCGAACTCAGAAGACAGCTATTACCCTAATTTTGGGAAACTGTTCTTTTTGGAGATTTACCAGAACAATATTTACCTATGATGTTGGAATATAATTTAAACAGCAAAATGTAATGCAGTTGGGATATGAACAATCAATCCCACCTGCAGAACAGAGGTCAAAAAATCCCCAAACAGACAACTAAACGAGGTCAGATTTGAAATGCTTGACAAGGAACATCATTCTCTGCCTTAACAGCATTTTCAGCAAGACATTACCGGTGTTCAGCACCAGACGTGAGCAGAGAGCAAAAGGCTTTTTCCTTTTACCTTTAATAAAGCAATGAGAAGGTGCACCAGAGACACTCAGCAACCTTCTGATCTACAGAAAACTCCAACATGCCCCCACATAACAAGCATCTCAACATCCAGTATCGCTAACTCCTTAGAGAGTTTCTACATACAAAACAAGCTTGCTGAAAGTACAGATGTGAGCAGCATCACTTGGCACCTGTGGCCAGCAGGGAAGCATTAGAAAAGCATATGGCCCACCATTTTACATGCTAAGAGACTTATAAGCTCAGGGAAGAAAAAGAAAAAAACCCAAACACAAAAAACACAGAGGCTGGGGGGGAGGGCAAGACCAAGCTGTTGAAAGTTCTCGCCAAACTGTTTCCAGACAGCAAAACCGTCCCGCTCCGATATCACTAAACTTAAGATTTCTTATATGCTAGACTGTAGAACAAACTGAAAGAGAAAACAGAAGGCATCAAGGGCTAGACTGTAGAACAAACTGAAAGAGAAAACAGAAGGCATCAAGGCCAGGTGAAGCCAGCAGCAAGTTTTCTCTTCATCCAGAACTAACAAAACCCCTGAGCTGAAAAGGGAGTAATGCAGTAAAGAGTGCACTGACTTGAATTAGTACTGCTTGCCAAGACTGCTGGGGGGATCTCAGGTTTATCTACATCGCACCTCGCAAATTCCCTTCTAAGACATTAATTTTTGAGTTTCACTCCACAATTTATAAGTTTTCTGGCTCTTTTATTTATGAAAGAGAGCGTAATTGCCAGATCTACAGAGGTGACATCCAAGACACTGTCCCCTTCTCCCCCCATATTGCTACAAGTGTTAAAGGAAGGGCTCCCCCCATGACAGTAATAATTTACGCTACTGATTGAATACACATCCTTTAGATGATGTTTGTGAATTTACATACATGCATGTTTATGACGGCCAAACAAAACTACCATAATAATAATAATAATATAAAAATACAGCTGTTGAACAACTTAGACTGAAGCGTTTCTTTCACTCCTGAAAGAAAACACAGCAAAAGAAAAGACTCCCATAGAAACCACTGCAGGAGACGCAGTGAGAGAACAACTTGTTCTACCTGTCCTCTGGCAAAAAATCACAGCTACAGGAGGTATTTTGCAGTTAAAAAGACAATGAAAATAAGACAGCAGAAGCTCTGAAGACACTAAATTAGACAGTTTAAATTTTCTCATTAGGGTTTCTAAACTTAAAAATCTAGACTGTCTGCATCTTTGTATGAAATTAATATTAGTGAAATAATAGTTTTGTAAGCAGTCGTAGAAAAATACAAACACAATGAACAGAAAACTGTGGTTACTATAAAATTCCTTTATCTTAAATTTTTCTTTTTGTTGGCTGTATAGACACAGTTAGGAAAATAAAGTCTTCTTTATTCAGTAGGCAAGTAATAAGCAGGCCAGTTTCCACCACAGAGCTAGTGTCGGTTATTATCCCAAGTGAGTTTCAAATTACGGAGTACAAACAGATGGATGATAATACTAAACCAGAAGTGAAATGATAATCAAACATGCTTAATTCCTACCATCATCACAGGTAAAAGACAAATATAAAGTAACAAAAAATAAATGGAAGTGAAATGCGATGAATCACACACAGGAAAAGCCACCAGCCACACAGGCGCACGCACACACACAAATAAAATCTAAGTGCCATATAAACATCCAGTATTTCTCCTGACACCTCTGACTCCCTAAAAGCAACGATGAAAAATAAGGTCACATCTACCTTAAGCTAATGGAACCGCTATTCTTTCAGCTTCATAGGAAGACTTACCTCACAGAAGAGAGTGAGTTTGTCATCTGGAAGAAGTCCATTGGCCTCATCCAAAAGAAAGTCTCTTCTAATAAATTTTTTGAATCCCCAGTCCTTGCCTTGTACAAATCGATATGCTCGCTGGCTCTCTGAAAGAAAGACACCATGCTTCAAACACCAGCTGAGCGACTCGCTTGATCAAACAGCAAAAGGCAAACAACTGACCCCATCAGACAGAAAGAGTTTTTACACACCCATTGCTTTTGTTTCTTCTCCTTTGGCATTCAGGATGGAGAATTTGAACTTTGCTCGAACTTCACTTTTTGGACAGCTCACCAGCAACAGATAGAGGGATAGATAATCTTTACTTTCTTCGTCCAAGCCTTTAGGGTTCACACGTAAACACCTGTAGAAACAGGCATCTGAGTGAGATGTCAGGAACAGTTTTTGGCAGGTCATTCATCGCTCTCAAAGAAAGGGCATTGTAAATTTTCACAATAAAATGTACAGCAAACAAGTTCTGTTTAACAGCCACTGAACCACAAGGAAATAATAGACAGGTAAATAGAGTGCAACAGTTTGTTACAGTCAGCCTCATGCTACCTCTCCAAGAGAGATAATAATATACAGGCAGTAACTATGGGTGAACCAATTAAAAAAAAAAAACAACACGGGGGAAAAGAGGAGGGGGCGGGGTATGGTTTAAATTACTGAAAAGCATCCACAATGTCAACCGTCACAAAAGGAAAGTGAAAGAAATAGCAGAATGGAGGCAATGGATTCAAGGAAATCCAGAGAAATGGTAGATAAAATTCCACAGGAAGCAACCGAAAGGAAAAATGGATTTCTGGAAGGTTGGTAGTTTCTGAAAAACATAATACTAGAGCAAAAAGAGAAGAAAACTCCTTTGTGAAGAAAAGGTAGTAAGTGCAGGAAGAGGCTAACTCATAAGCACTTCCATGACCTGAAACTTGACACAGAATCTAACGAGAAGCAAAAACTAGGCCAAATGACTAACAGCTCATACACACAAGGACAAAAAAATCCAAAAGATCTAGACATTAGAATGAGTTCTGACTAGCAAAGGTTATAAAGGTAAGTAATTTAATAACAAAAAAGGAGTCCAAGAAAAGCACAGGTCTGCCACCCAAAGGAAGGGAACACAAATTGTATCTCACACACTAAATTATTTAGTGGCTGATTTGCCACAATCTATCCTTAGGAGGTTTAAAGAAAAATGCTAAAACACTTAACATCACCAACAAGGGATAAAATAACGAATCAGGTGTCCATGGATCTACTAGGTCAGATGCGACTCACAGCAGACACACATTCTGACCAAAGTTCACTCTGAGTTACTGGAAATTACTTGAGAACTCAGCAAAGATAAGAAAGGTTTTAAAAGAAAGGAGAAGAGCAAAAATAATGTTATCTTTAAGAAGCAGAAAATCCTGGGCAGAAGGAGTTATAGAACATTGTTTACTTTGATCATCTCTGTGTTAAGTCTCCAAATTCACAAAAAGCTACCGTAAAGAGAAAGTCAATACAGTAGCAATAGTCTTAACTTGCAGCATTTAGAGTGCAGATGAAAATTATCTTTTTGACAGCATGGAGTACTAGGGACTGAAACCAGGAGGCTGAAATAGAGCTTGAAAACACTGGCTGTGGACTCTCATTGGCTTATAAGAACTTGTTAAGATAAACATCAGTCGAAAAAACCCAAACTTGAGACATTAGTAGTCCTCCACAGCATGCCTCTGCTTCAAGGCGGGATGTAGACTCCCTTCCAGCCATGGCTTCCACTACCTCTGATGTTTTCCATTATCAGAGAAACATCAAGATCCCCACATTTGTTTCGTGTGTCCAAACAATACACTGAAGCAACAGCACTTTCTCCATGTGTATATGTTGTACATTCAAGGAAGCAAGAACCTGTGTACAGGGCAAGTATTTTTTTGTGTATTTCTGCAGTTATAGAACCCCAAATTCTTTCACAGTTTTACAAACAGGGTTAACCTCTCTGCTCTATTTCTTACCATTTGAGTTTATCATTGGCTCCAGATGAAAAGGTTGAGCTTTTGATGACCTCACCCATTTCTTCTCGGCAGAAGCTAAAGTTGTTTATGGTCCACATGTAGGAAAACTTCACCACTTTGATCTTAAAACAGAGGATAATAGGGGGTTTAGGGTCATGCTCATTCACCACGACCATCTTAAAGGCAAAACCTGAAAACTTGGAAGTTTTACTGAGTCACTTGCGTGACAAATAACCCCCAAGCACAAGACAACAGTGTCTCGAAATGGCTGGCAGTAGCAGCTGGACCACTCCAACTCCTCCAACTGCCTCCTCCAACGTTCAACTGGGTGCACAGGACAACATTCTACTGTTGCCTAGGTAAAAGCCCAGTTAGCAAGCATGACATCGTCTGAAAATCAGACTCTAAACTTGTTCTGAATAAATGTCTTACCACAGCTTCTAACCATGTTATATCAAGAACATCTCAGCACAGTGTGGACTTACTTACCTGAGTGTAGCACCAGCTCTCTGCTACAGGTCCACTCGACATTTCTGCCGGAGGGGGAGGACTCGGCACCCTTGACATCGCCAGTTTGAAGATTAAACAGAATTTCACAACTCAGCAGAAGAAATTTATAATTGATCTTCACCCTGTCAGTCCCCCAAAAGAGAAAAAAACCACCCAAAACTAAGAACAAAGAAAAAAAAAACACTTCAGGAGTGCTGTTAAATCTTATGGGACACAAGTTAAAGCCATCATGCTTCCTCCCTCCCCCCTAGCACTTTCAAAATACGATGTTACATTTAAACATTTTAAAGTGTTACCATATGTTTTCTGAAGAGGGAATATACCACCTCCACTCATTCTTTCAATATGCAGCTCCTTATAGGAATAAACCTAGCATATAATTTCCTTTAAGGAGTCCGAGACTCAAATAGGAGACTCCCCACTTGACTCGGGATTTCCTACTTTATCCTGAGGCTACCATTTCAACTCACTACTTACTCGCTATTTTCATTTTGAGAGTCTCAGACTATCAGAGACCAGACTTGACAAATGAAGTTCTTAATCTGAAAAAGCTACAGGTAGCAACACGCAGCCCAAACTCAACAGCAAAACAAATCCCTAGGTTCAGAGTGGCTTTGGTAACATCAGCAGAATAATTTCCTATAGCTTAAACCTTCTCCTGAAGCCTTCCTATTAGGGGAGGTGTTGGTAATGATTTCTCTACTTCAATTCAAATCCCTTTGGCCAGAGGGAAATTCTCATTGCTTTTATACACTGGTGAAGTTCCCAACTTCTAAGTGCCAAGCCAAATTGTCATCTGCAGAGAACATACCGGGTTCAAACCACTGCAACACACCTGAATGAATACACAGGCACAACTGATAAAACAGGCCTCTAATTACCAGAAGAGAGGTGGTTGGTTTTGGTTTTTTTTTAAATAATCAACCCATCTCTGACTTCTGAGTCCTGATCCCTAAGGCAGATACACAAAACATCTTCAAAGATGAGCTCGGAAACTCAGATTCATAACTCTGGCAGATACAAAAGCATCACATGCCTTACAGTTTAGCCTTCTGCTAAACACTTTTCTGTTTCACAGGTGGTATTTATCTGCCTTCCTCTTACTGCACAGGACAGCCAGCAAACTACAAGGACTCCATTGCTGTTAGTTTGAAAGGATTAAAAAAGGGTGAGTAAAAGGTGTAAAATCTTATGTTCTCTTGCAATACAAATTGCTTTAAATACAAAGGCTGATACCGAGGTTCATTGGGGAAGAAAGATAAAGCATAGGCTCAGGCTCTTGAGGAAGAAAGGGAAATGGTGGAAAGCATAGAGAACATATATCTAAAAAATCCCACACCTCAAAACAACAGGACAATGTTCACAATAAACACATCGACATATACGCCCATCATTGCCCCCAAACTGCTATCAACATAATTTGGAGTATTTAAGCATGGGGCACATCTGGATTTGAGCGCAGGCTCCAGCTGCAGTGCAGAGCTCTCCCAGGGAAGGCTCACACCAGGCTCTGCTCCAGTTCCCCACTGTGCACTCGGGTGTCGAGTTCTATGCACCTTCAGAAAGTATCTGGATATACTGGCACACAGGCATTACCTAACCATAAAACAAGAGTGTTTTGGGTTTGTTTTTTTTTTTTTTTACCAGGTTTAATTTCCTTTAAAAAAGGACAAGTGAGCCCATGTAAACACTGAAAAAGAGATACTGTCTGTCAGGAGCTAAGAAATAGGTATTTAACCTTGTAGAAATGCATGCTTAACTCGATGGAAATTTATTTCCTGGAGCAAAGCTCAGGGGCAAACAACTAACTCCTTAAGATCTTAACTGCAGGCAACTAGTGCTCATGTAAACCCGAGTGCTCTCAGATCAAACTGCTTTACAAATGCCTTGCATTTGCAGTTTGTGCTGTGCATGTGGAATGAGGGGGAAGAAAAGCTTTAAAATGTTGATCAACATTTTAAAAAGAAAGGGACATCAATATGCACTTTAGGTACTTGCTGCAGGTTTTATTACATTAAACTTAAAACTACCACAATTCCTCCAAAGAAAATTCAATTAAACCATTCTGTGTCATTCAAATTAAGCCAAAATTAGCAGACATTAGTTTTGCATACTTAGCTAACTGCCCTTCCACGGGCAACATTCAGTCTTGCCTTCGAGGACATCATCGCTTCACTGTCTTAGCTCACAACTCTTTGGAGGACAGATAAAACCTAAATTCCAGCGGCAAGAAACACCTTCTCCTCCCCCTGGCTAGGAATGGATGCCTTTTCGCTGGTTTTAGGCTATGGGCAGGAGCGACCCAAGCTTTTTCTGTCCTTCCGGGGTTCACAGAAGCACTGCTCAACTCCACCCAGGCTCTCACATTGTTCTGTTCACAGCTATTTTTAATCTACATTATTCTGGTCATCTGTTTTATAGCACAGGCACAAACGACAGGGACACAAACTCGGGAGAGGAGAATAAACAGCCAGGGAAAAGGATGAAGTTCTTAAGCTCACCTCCTCACTGACGGCAACACTATAGCCAAAACAGAGGTGTGAATGAAACCTCAAGCCACAACAACCTACTTGGTCTTCCTCCTAACAGGGATTTTGGGCAAAGCCCACCACTGTGAGACACTCTGAAGCTCCACGTGAAGAATGGCTGGAGAGTCGACGGTGCTGGCCCATCGCCTCTTGCCGGTGATTCCGTGAGGCCACAATAGAGCAGAACAGACTACTTCAGTTGGGAGGGACCTACAACGATCATCTGGTCCAACTGCCTGGCCGATTCAGGGCTGGCCAAAAGTTAGAGCATGTTATTAAGGGCATTGTCCAAATGGCTCTCCACCACCACTTTAGCAAGGCTGTTCCAGTGTTTGACCCCCCTCTCAGTAAAGAAACGTTTCCTACACCTCCCCCCCCCTCCCCCCCCCGCGG
>VZSZ01003873.1:34662-47568 GCA_013398815.1 Ibidorhyncha struthersii
TGTGTCCTATCACTGGTTCCCAGGGAGAAGAGCTCAGCACCTCCCTCTCCACGTCTCCTCCTCAGGAAGGTGCAGAGAGCCACGAGGTCGCCCCTCAACCTCCTTTTCTCCAAACCACACAAGCCCAAAGTCCTTACTGGCTCCTCATAAGATGTTTCTCCCAGCCCCTTCACCAGTTTTCTTGCCCTCCTCCGGACACATTCCAGGACATTCACATCCTCCTTAAGTTGTGGGGCACAGCACTGCACACAGTACTCAAGGCGAGGCAGCACCAACACTGAACACAGTGGGACAATCCCCTCTCTTGCCTGGCTGGTTGTGCTGTGTCTCATGCCCCCCCCCGGATGCCGTTTGCCCCCTCGGTGCCAGGGCACACTGCTGGCTCCTACTGAGCTGCTGCCGACCAGCCCTCCCCAGATCCCCTTCTGCAGGGCTGCTCTCCAGCCACCCCTCTCCCAGTTTATACTTCTGCCCGGCGTTACTCCATCCTAGGTGAAGAATCCAGCATTTGGACTTGTTAAATTTCATCCCATTAATCATCACCCAATGGTCCAATCTATCTCGATCCCTCTGCAAGGCATCTCAAGAGAGTCAATAGCACCTCCCAGTTTGGTATCATCAGCAAACTTGCTCATGGTGCATTCAACTCCTGCATCCAGATTGTTGATAAATATATTGAACAGAACTGGCCCTGGAGTTGAACCCTGAGGAACACCACTGGTGACTGGTTGCCAGCCATTCACTACAGTCCCCATTCACTACAGTCTTTTGAGCTCTACTGTCCAGCTGGTTCTTCACCCAGTGCGCTGTGAACCTGCTTATCCTCCTGTTGGACAACTTGTCCAGAAGGATGCTGTGAGGAACAGTATCAAAAGCCTTACTAAAATCCAGAAAAAACTATATCCACCACCTTCCCTTCATCCACTAGGCAGGGTGACCCTATCCTAGAAGGATATCAATTTAGCTAACAGGACTTTCCTTTTCTGAACCCACGCTGACTGTGCCTGATGATTGCATTATTCTTTAAATGCCTTTCAGTAGCACCCAGTATAACCTTCTCCAGGAACTGAGGTTAGACTAACAGGCCTGTAGTTCCCTGGGTCATCTCACACGGCCTTCTTCTAAACTGGAACACCGGCTAGTTTTCCAGTCAGCAGGGACCTCCGCAGACTCCCAAGACCTTTCGTAGATGATCGAGAAGGGTCCTGCCATAACATCCACCAGCTCCTTCAGAGCTCTGGGATGAATCCCATCGAGTCCCATGGACTTGTGAATACCACCATCATTGTGAACAATGCTGTTCTCCTTGCCTGGCTTTGGAATAATTACAAGGAACAGATCCAGAACAGCTTGGATAAGGAATCAACTTCCATGGAAGATATTTACCAAACAATAAGCAGTTTTCTATAAGACAACTTCTACTTCCAGGTAAACTGAAGCAATTAAGTATCTCTACAGACACATTAGAGAAGTGGTTTAACAGGAAAGGTAATTACACAGTTAAAAGACTCCAGTGGGTCCTTCTTGAAGACAAATTGGTAAATTTAGTGGTAACACCTCCCTTTATGGCACGAAAATGAGGGATTAACGAGGAGGGAAAAAGGAGACAACAACAACTTTTTATGTTACAATGGCACATTCATCAAGCCTGTTGAAACACACTGAGACGTTGAAGGGTTTCCTGGATGGAGGGCAGAAGTTAATCCTAAATTCCTGTACCCTTCACCGGTCTCCAAGGAGCAAACTCCAGAAGACTGTAGCCATCAATGGTATAATCGGGGAAGGAAATAGATAATCATGTGATAAAACTGAAACTTTAACAGCTACTTTCTGTATTTCAAGAGGATTTTAAAATGTACCTAAATATCACCTCCATCTTACAAATGCAAAGAAGTTTTAGAAAGCTTCTGTGGTTTAAAGGCAAGACAATGTATGAGCTTGAGATACACAGGACTATTTAATTTCCTCTGAGTAACTGTCACTTTTGTATCTTATATCCTCTCCTCCCAGATGGCTTGGATAGGCAGGTGGTAATAAAAGTTATGACAACGTGCTAATAGAATTGCTGCATGCCAGCACGTCATTTGTTACGCTTTTAAAACGGTCTGAAATGGACAAAGGTGCTAGATTTTAAAGATTTTCTAGTATTTGGAAAATACTTTCAATCTAGTATGTCAAACCTTTCTACAGATGCTTTGCGAGGCAGTTAAATACAGTTAAAAAGAGATGTTAGACTCCAACATACCCCTACCTCAATACAGCAATCAACCATCACATACTTGTCATAATGACATCACTGGTGCTTTTACTGCTGCAGCAAGTCATAAAGGGAATAAACAGATAATATCCATCACTGCTTTCTGCAGAAATTACCAGTAAGGAAAAACTTGTTGCTTGCCTTGCTTAGCAAGCACACAAACGGGAGAAGCGCATAAAAGGTCAGTGAAATATATCCTTAGAAGTGCACCCTGGAAACTGCCACGTTCTGTTCCACCTTCAAACGCTGAACTGCTCTTCTGCCATGGACCGATATTAAATGCACTTTAAAAGGAACCACAGCTGACTTAAGGTAAAGCTAAGTTTCCAAAATCAGCAGGGCACCCCCGGTGTTTATTTGCTCATGAGCACTTAATACTTCACCAGTTCACACTTCTTCACTAGCAGCGCTGGCACCTCTGAACTAGGAGTGAATTAAAAAGCGCTGCAGGCAGACGTTTTAGGAAAACATTTTGTAAATAGTTTTGATATCAAAGTTCTTTCTGGCAAGGAGAGGCAGGGACAAACTTGAAGGCACAGGCATAAATACCAAGTCACAGGAAACAAAATACAAAATATTGTCTATGGACCCCTGCGAGTCTACTTACAGTCTGCGAGTCTCCTACTTCCTTGGATATAAATAACCAACGGCACTTGCCTCTGGACATAGTTAAGATCACAGCTAAGAAAAAGAGTAATTCTCACCTCATGCACAACCACTTCCAGATGAAGACATTTTATCTAAGAACCAGAGCCAGATCAGACCTTTCTGAAGCACAGGAAATGTTCCCTTGCCACCTTGTCCCCATAATTACCTCCTGACTTAGCAGCTGTACAGAGACACCTCAGCTCAAAACTTTATCTACTGTAGGAATCCACAGTCAAAACTATTCTGTGAGCAGCAGAGACTTGACCTGAGAGAGGTGGGGAATCTCAACACATAATTCTAGAAGAGGCCTCAAAATTACTAGACTTTTGCTTAACAGCCTGTCAATTTCTACTTCTTCTCAAGACAAATCAACTACCTTTTAAGAAACCCATAGTTTACACCAGAAATTTCCAAGTATATTCGTTTTCAGTGGGTTTTATTCAGCAAAAGATAACTTAGAGAAGTCGCTAAAAGAAGTATATTTTTAATTAAGTGTCTCAAAATCTGGGTGGTTGCTTCTTGGACCAGCAATGCATCAAAGACTATCCAAGAACAGCACAAAGTACGGAGAAAAGGAGCAGGACAAAGATAATTGGAGCAATAAAACAAGGGGATGAGATATGGAATCACAGGACAAGACCATTATCTTCCTGCATTCTTCAAAGCCTTGGAAAGGACAATGGAAGGTCTGAATTTGCTGCAGTAAAGAAAGAAAAAGAAGAAAAGGGGGAAAAAAGGGCAAGTTAACTGAAAGAGCAAAGCGGGATGCAATGCTATCTAACTAGTGGATGAACAAAATAAGTAAGTTTTCAGATTTTAATGTATACACTAAACAGGGCATTATACCGCTCTTCCTACTTGCCATACCACAGAAGAAAGCAACGACGGGCACAGCATTCACACAGCCCGTGCTAACGGCTGCCAAGCCGCGTGGATTGCAACCTCTCCCCCCTGGCTGGAAAGTCTAGCTACAAATGCAGGTTGGAAGTCAGACACTGTGAATTCCAGAGGTTACACAAAGTTGCCTAATTATTAACATGGTAGCATAGAAGAGACTGCACCAAGGTAGCAAACAACACCTACCAATAAAAATAGACTAAGATTAGAAATTAACACTTACGATTCTATGAAAGTGACCCATACTGGGTCTTGAAAGGAAGCCTGGTTTACACAAGCGAGAGGCTTATATTTCTGGAACAAAGAAATGTGAACAGTTCTACAACAAGCAGCCAACCACTGCCTGGAAAAAACAAACTATAAAGGAGTAACACAAATGCAGTATATACAGACTTAAATGTACCTGAATTAGGGGGAAGAATAATTTATGCCAAAAAAAAGTCGCCAGCGAATTAAGCTTGAACACTTTCTAAAAATCAGGAGTGTGTGCATTACGCCTCCCTCTACTTTCTGTGCTCTTAAATCCAAAAAATATCTTACTTAACCTGTACCCTGTTGAGTGCCATAAAAGCTGCTGAGCTCAAAATGACACATGGAGTTTCATTTACAATCTCCAGTCGTAAGAGAACAGACTGGAAAATCAACACAATCACAGCAGAGAGATAAAAGGAATGAACTGGCATGCGGTGGAAGACGCATACCAGGCTAAAGGACCTACAACTTCTCATTTGGGAGACAGGAACCTGGTTTCCTTAAAATACAGTGCAAATGATCTCTCGCAACAGTTGAGAGTGCCCATGCTTTTCTCTTGATTCCACCGCACTATATATCAGTCCTAATTCAGTTTGTAAGTCGTGCCCATTATACCATCAGTAGCATTCAGGAACTTGGATGGGTACTTCCTTTTTATTATATATAAAGTTGCCAAATACATTAGAGAAGGCCAAATTCCTGAGCTCACAACAGGGCCCTCTGAACACTGCACAGAAGGAAGATTTTAATATTGGCAGACACGTACGCTTTAATTCGGTTTATTTCAGAAAACTCATTATCAAGTCAGAACATCCAAAATTACTTTTTTTTTTTGGGGGGGGGGAGGAGATGACAGATCATGGGAGAGTAAAGAGGAGTTACCAAGAAAAATAATTTTCAACACAGTTAATAAGATAGTTATCTCGAAACACACTGAATATTGGCAGCCCACTAGAATTCAGTAACTAAAATTCCACTTTGAAAAATATTCCAAAACTAAGAGATTCTTTTCCATTGTTGGAATGTTTTTCATTTTCTCCCTTAAACCAATTCTCCAGTTACAAAACAGGAAAAAAAAAGGCTTGATCACCTACAAAAAACATAATCTGTATGAAATTATTAAGGGATGGGAGAATTGTCAGTGAAACATCAGCATTGTAAGGAGAATTACAAATTTTACATATATTTCATAAGAAAGAGAACACCATCATTCTACAGCTATAGATGGTCTACCCTCCCTTCCCCCTCCTCCCCAAATATCACCAGATAAAACAGCAAACAGCTAAAACCAAACCAAGGAAAGAGAGAGGAAGTTGGTGGTAAGAAGCAGCCGAGAGTTCTCCAAATAACGTTCTGCTTTTATAAACAAGTCCTCCACTGAAAATTTCTTCTCTTCAGTCATTAAGTCAAGTCATATTTTTGACATTCTTCTAAGACTGCTTCACACCGGTGTTTGAACAGATGCAGAAAACTGTATCCCCTTTAATCACATCCAACCCAAACTATAAATTACCCAAAGTATATTAGAATTACATCCACACCGGTAAATATAAAAAGTAATCAAATTCTTAAAAGCAAACAAACTTTTTTTTTTTTTAATTTTAGAGTTACGGTTGCATTTAAGTCACCACTCCTATTTTCACCAGATGTTTGCCTCTTCTTTAACTCTTTCTACTTCCATTTTTAATCCTCTTGAGGTACATCCTGAGATGCTTAAAACTTAAATCTTCAAAACTGTTCTTCCTCAGAAGTTAAATCTTCCTCATAATTTTTTAATTCAGATCATAAGCATGTTAAAAATTAATAAATCTCTTACTTATTTTTCCTCCAAATTCTCCCTTTCACCTCTTTTCTCTTCCCTCCTGCCAATCCATTCCTGCTCATTCCTCTCCCCTCACAAGGAAAGACGTTATTCGAACACACCAGCTTAGGTCTTACAGAAACAATCAGCCTGAGCCGACTTCTGTCTTCAATAAGAAACCTGATCTTATTTTTCAAAAGAAGGGTTTTGGTATTGCCTGTGAACTCTCTTATTTTAGATTCTTGCTCACAGGCAACTTGTTAGAAGTATTTTACAGCTTCAGTTTCTACTTGTAGGGTAAATTGTTACCTGTCACTTGTCAAGTAACTCAGTTGCCATTTTAGCAATTTTTAAATTTTTTTTTTTAAAATAAAACATTTGCACTTTCATAGCATGTAAGTAAGTCATCTTCCAAATTAAAAGATAAAGCCATGAAAACTACTCTTTCCCAGAGAACTTCCTGATGCGCCAGGGAAGCCTCTCACGCCGAAAGCAGGCTGGCAGCAGCAGGGGTTCAGCTCCCCTCCGCAGACTGTTCATCTCTTGCAAGAGCGACGCACTGCTAGAAATACCTCGCACCTCTAAAACCCCAACAGAATCCTGGGGAGTTGAAAATAACTGCAAGAAAATGCCTAAGTGGTATGATGCCTAATCAGGCAACAAGCAAAAACTGAAAATTAAGCGGAACCAAATCTTCCCAGCTACTGTGCTGAGACCTGGTACCAAACACAGCTAAAGCACTCAAATGGGATTGCAGATCTGACCTCTAGCAAACCACCAAGACTCTAATCCCCTCTGGAGCCTTTTATTTATATCAACTTTCCAGTAATACAAACATCTGGTAGTCCTCACATAACATTTTCCAGTTGCCATCTTGCCTCAATATTTCTAAGAGCTTATCAAAAACAACTTGAGCTGAAATACAGTTTCTGCCATTATTATTTTGGAAATTAAGCTTTCAAGCAATCAATTTAGAGATTACAGTGCGTGGCCAAAACTAGACATCAAACTACTGGATTTTTTCACCTACTTGCAATTGCAGCATGACTTCAAAATGGCTACGAGAATTATTTTAACCTGCTAAATGTAAAGATTGTATGATTGCCAAATAAACCCACCCTTAGAATCAGCGTGCAAACCCAGGTTTTTGGAAAAGCATGAAAAGAAATCAACCGCTTGCTTCATTCCAACAGAAAGCTCACTCCAGGACTTATTTCTTACAGATAATAAACAGCAATTACAAGCTCTCAAGAAAACTGTTTGCAGCCTATCCTACCAGGTAATGCTTCTCCAACATGTCTGGTTTTATAGGCAGGATGAGTCCTTGTTTTTCAAAGTTACTTTGTTTAGTCTTTTCATGGATCTTATCAGATACCAACATGAGAAGGCATAAGGAGAGGAAGGAGATGGGAATCAAATACCAACCAACTTCCACTTCCAAACCATCTATACTTTCCTCAAAAAAAAAAAAAACAAAAAAAACAACCANCCATGTTTTCTATAAAACATATCACACCAACTTCAATAAGGCGTGATGGTTTTGCTAGCATAATTTTAATAATCTTACTCACATTAACATAAAAAAAATTCACATCTTACCATAAATCATGCTCTGACAATAACACAATTATAGCATTTGCCTACACCCATATTTGAATATCCCAACCATTCAAGACCAAGATTATTGAATTAATAGGACAAAGAGCAAAGAAAAAATTCGGTAGCTTAGATATTCTGTATTTAATATGTTTTTAGTAAACAGGAAAAAAGACTGGGCCAGAGGCATTATTGTATGTCTGTTTGTATTAGTGACACTTTGGAAGCAGGGCAGCAAGGTGCACTCTTTTCACTGCTTTCCACAGTAATGTTGTAAATTCTGTTATAAGTGAAAAAAAATTCTGTTATGTGTGAAAAAAACACAGGGAACTGATTTGCTGACTTTTAATTTTAATTGTATATTCTAAGCTGTTTTTGGCATAAGCTATTTATTGAATCTTAAAAAAAAAACAACAGAGGTAAATGTAAAAGTACATGAAAATAAATTCCCAGAAGATACCTACATTCATTTCCCTTCTTACACCAACAAGCTGTCTCCATAAACCCTGTCCAGACTCAAAGAAGAAACCAGTTCTTGTTGCTTTTGTTTTCTTCCTGTTACCCCTTCTGTTCTTAAAAACACACTTTAAAAAGTCTTCCTACTATTTCCCCATCACTAGTAAAACTCATTAAGCTCCTGGGCAATATAATCTAGAGAGAAATATCGATTATCTGCTAGCCAAGAACCAACTCTAAGTCACAGAAGTTATAAATCTATCAACACTAGGACTTTTATCACACTTGCAGGTTTGGTAAGGTTGGCACCAACCTAAAGCAAGGATGTCGCAGAACATTTCCAGGATACAGCTGAATATAATCTGCTGTAATGCTTGTGCTTGTGCTCCCTGATTAAAATTATATTATACAAAATTTCAACCACAGTCATTTCACTGTAATCCTACTTGCCAGAAAGCAGAGGTCTGTAAGGCAGAACATGACATGTGACAGCAATCTTCAAAACTTCTGGACTCAAACACCTACACCGACACACTGTTCTTCTCTCCGGGAACAAGTATGAACAAAATCACAAGCTAGCAGGAAATCTTAAGAAAATCGTCTGTCTCTCAAATGCAACAGTGAAATACTGTTCTCCGAATTTCATTTACTGCCCACAATTGCTTCTAAGAAATTAATCAAACGGATACACGTGGCTTTTAAGCACAACTTGTTCAGGTTGCACACTTATACAAAAAAAACAGCTGAGGAAACGAAGGCACCAATACAGTGGTGTCATTTAATATGATTTTGAAATTACAAAGCCAGACCCAAAAGGTCAGGACACCCAGCCTACAACAGCCTGCCTTCTATGCATCCAAGGAAGGCACCGTACGGTGTCTTCACTGTAAGATACCGGATTTTTTTTGGGGGGTGTGGAATATGACAACACAGTTTAACAGACCACACAGTTAATCTGTAGGCGTGATTCTAGCCATGTTAACTGAAAACTTTTCTATCAATGCAGTCAGCGTCTGTTCCAGCCTTGTTATGCAGCAGCACTTGGGAGGCAGCCAGGCGGCTTCTCTGCATTGCTATACAGCAGCTCCAGCCGACTTCGCGGACTTGTCTCCACCTGCTCTCCCGTCTCACTGCTATAAGTGTGTCTCTAAAACCAGGGCTGTCACCTCAGCTTTTCTTTCAGACACAAAAGCAAATCCACTACTTTAAATGAAAAATAAAAATTAAAAAGGATTTATTTTTAAGAGAAGATAAGTGAGGCCTCACTAGCTTTAAAATTGAAGCTGAAGAAATACAACTTCATAGTCTTGGGAAGTCCCCCACTAGTAAACCACTGCTATTAGAGAAAAGTTACTACATTCAATTATGATCTGATTTATGATTTGCTGAACAAATTTCTGCAGTGATGAGCAAAGAATGTAGGCAGAACAGTAACTAAAGCCACACTTAAAAAAAATTATACATATTCTTAAATTTAATTACTTCTTCATCTGATCAAGTCCTGTAAGCAAACTTCTACTTTTTGTTTGGCTCTAAGATCAGTAAGTTTTTCTAGACCATCCTCTCTGCCCACACAATTTTGCTTAACTATCTGTTCTTGTTACAGCTGTAAAAGAGATATTCACATGTTATTATTCACATTTTGGAGATAGCTATTTATTGGTAAATATGAGGACCTAGCCTGCATGGAAAAGAGTAAAAAAACATGGATCATTTTGTGAACCTCTACAAGTACCATTCCTGCCCATTCATAGTTTAAAAAGTGTAACTCTAAGTTCTGTTTGACATCAGAAGATAGAGCTGCCATTTTCAGAACATCACATCAGTCTTTTCAGATTGATGCTGCATAGACGTCACTGGCATGTCTATGTCTGAAAGTGTTCCAGCTGTACCTCTATTAACTCACAGGGTGGCATGTTAACTCCAGAGGACAAGTAATGATTCAGAGTAACTCAAACTATAAGTCAGCAATTTAAGTATTCGAGTGTCCAACGATACCCTATATAAGTTTACACACGATGCAACATGAAATGTTTCTGAATATGTAATAAATTTAAGTGCTGAGAGTTCTAAATCTTCCAGTATATTTTCAGAAACAGCATTACCAAACTTAGGAATTCCCAGATATTTAAAATGCTTAAAATTTAGTGTATTTTCAAATGAATATTCTGACTTTTTTCTGTATGCAAGTTTCTTAAAGGGCATCCTTTTTTGCTGGAAAATTATTTCTGTTATCAGACATTGGATCAGTTTTTTAAAAGCATTAACATTACTATATATGATTCACAGCCCAAGCATTACATCAGACTCAACTTAAAATGCACAACATACACACTAGACTTCTAACGAAAGCCATTTTTTAAATCCACAGTCAATATAAAATAACCTATTGAACAAGACCTACAATACAGGCTAAGAAAAGCTGAACTGAGATCTCAGTATGAAAATCTACATATTATTTTCTGTAGTCAGTGCATCTGAAGTCACAAGTATCCTGTTGGCTTCTACTGTATCTATGGCCAAAACTGTATCTTCAGTTATGCATTTAGTGTTGGAGTGTTTAATCCCTCCCATGGTCCTGACTTTATAAACTCTACAGATGTCTAAAAACCCACGGAGCCGTAAGTCCAGCTACACCGTGCAGAACGCAGGGCAGGCAACCCCTGCCCGTAGCCAAAGAATTTACTCACAGTATAAAAATGAACTCCCAAGTCTTTTCCAGGCATTTGCTACACAGTCAGAGGCTCTGCATCTTTTCTGACCTAAAAATGTGGAAGGAAAAAAAAATTAAACAAACCACAAATTACATTTCATGTGTGCTACGTATTTTCTTGAATTCTCAGCTATGCACATCAGCAAAGAGGAAGAGACTTCCAGAATCACTCAACTCCTTCTTTCCAAAACACTGCTACAGAGTTCAGTAAAGGGACACTTCACAACGTGAAAGCAATAAAAGAAGTTCTATTTACAGATATAGTTTCTGAAAAACAGCAGCTTCTTTGCCTCCTCAAGGGTACGGATACTTTAATCTCATGCTAGTTTCTCGTACCATCATGTGTTTCTAGAACTTGGGACACATGCTTTATTTAAGAGGTCTCTCAAGTACAAAGTACAAGACAGAATGAAGTAGCAGCTTATCGATTGAGAATCAAGAAGCAACACTCTCAATAAAGGTTTGCGTTTTTTTTTTTTAAAGAAACACGTATTTTTGTTGTATTTGCTCTCTGTGCACACCAGCAGTCAGAGGCTGGAGGAATATAGCAAGATCTTACATAATACTCCAATCGTGCAGAAAAATCGAGCCAAAGCTGGGAGGGGAGAAGGAATTTTACAAAATTACAGTGGATATTTCCAAACTTGGAACTATGAATGCAATAGCTCCTCATTACACAAGAAACAGGTATATTTGCCAGCTTTAGGCCCAATTTTGCAGAAATAATGTCCAGGAAGAAACCAAGCAGATGATTTCAAGTTTACAGGTCCACGGTGAGCTAGGCAGTGGAACAGCAAGCCCCACGAGTAAAATGCTGAACAGAAGGGTGTGCCAAGAATAAAGCTGGTAAGTCCCTCTTATTGTAAACTGGATGGGTATGTAGAAAAATCACACAGGGCATCAAACTCACTTCACCTAACATTAGGTACATCTAGAGCCTCAGCTGCAGTTCAGAGATTAACCCTAACCCTCCCCCCCACACTGGCCAAGCCAGCTCAGAGGAAGCTAACTGAGAGAAGACTCTGGTGAATGGAATTATTTTTAACATTCATGGGGTCTAATCAACCTAATACTAGTGCCAGTACTGGTACTTTCTCCATGTTAAAACATCAGCAAATTGTAAGATCAATTACACAAGAAAACGTGTTTTTAAGCACTCCACTGTGATCTGTGCAATCAGCGATGGTACTGCTCACGGAGTCCATGTGTCAAACCAAAACCTCTTCCATTTTAATTCCCTCCCTGATCTGTATCTACGTGCAAATCCTGGAGGTTCTGGGGAGGAAATACAATTAGTTTTCTAATAATGGTAACTATACTCAAGTAAATCAGGATATCAGATTTGACGGTAGTTTCTATGATCTTATGGTAGGCACAGTTTTGTATTACTGTCCTCTACTGATACAGTGACAGGATGACAGCCTGCGATGTACTTCTGCTATCATGCTGTCTTGATCTTGATACACATCCATGACAAAGTACCATTAAGAAAAAAAAACACTGCTTTTTCCTTCAGGTCACAATGAAACAAGAGACATAGTGAAACCAAATCATTCTGGGCATCTGGTTAGAAACTGTCACTGAAAAAGAGGCAAGCCAGCAATATGTTTTACTTAATTAATTTAGGGGGTTTTATAACGAACTAGTTCTATTTTGTAAAGCAAAAATAACAGTGAAATTCTTCAGAGTTTTATAGGGGTTCATATCGAGTCACCCCAGACATAACCACTTATAACTCTAAGGGCACAGAAAAAAAAAAAAGAAATTCACAAAAAGGGATTCATTTTCATTATGTCACAATGATGCTCCACAATCACAAATGTAAACACATCTAACAATGCTGAGTTACAGAAAAATGACACCAAATAATATTACAGTCAGTATTCCCCCCCCCAATCCTGTCAGAAAAAGACAATTCCATTTCACAGGCAGCTTTGCAAATACTATGGGAATACTATTTTACCCTTATAATACCATCTATCACTAATCAAGATAGTGCTTGCTACAAGCATTAGCACTCTGCTGTCAAATCGCATTAGTGCCAGATTTTACTGTGAAAGGGAATTCTTTTGCCTTTCCATACTGCATGATGATGCACCATTTCCTTTAAACACCACTACAGGCCTGAGACACAGCTAAGAAATACCAGCACTGATCCCAGACACCCTGGGGTCTGATCCACAGGCAGACCAAGTTCCCTCCTGATTTAGAAATGTGCCTCACAGTCCTCTGTGGCGAAGCCACGACCTGTCATCCCTTACTTGGTGATGCTGTTAGTCATCCCAG
>VZSZ01003873.1:48781-65704 GCA_013398815.1 Ibidorhyncha struthersii
CCTGGTTTTTCCCTCACGGCTCTGAGCGGAGTTGGCTGCCTGAGGGAATGGCGCTCATCTGCCTTGGAGACTGCCTCTCCTGGTGTTGTGTGAGGGTGGAGGGCACTGTTAAATCCCTTCACCCAAGGAAGGAAGCATTAGGGGAGGCGGGAGGGTGTTGGTTTCACTTGCAGCTGTGGTACGGCTCGGTTTTGCCTTTCCTCCCTGTTCTTTTGAGGATTGGGTTTACTGTCGTGTGGTGAAAATACAAACAGTTCTTCCCCCTTCTGTCACTTCAGGCTGGGTTGCGGGCCACTCGGTGCATGCATCCACAGTGCTTATGAGGAACAGCTCCTCACGCTGCCACACCATGAGGATTTCTTGCCAAGGCTGATGGTGATTGGCGAGTCTTTCTCAAGGCACAACACTTATTTTAACTGTTTGAAAATAGGATTATAAAGCAAATATGTCTTATGCCTGTCATTCAGGAGTCTAGATTGAAAGCTTAAGGGAGACCTTACAGACCTTTCAGTACCTACAAGGGTGAGGGGTCTAGAGAACAGTCTTATGACAAGCAGCTGAGGGAACTGGGGCTGTTTAATCTGAAGAAGAGGAGACTGAGGAGGGACCTTATTGCTCTCTACAGCTACCTAAAAGGAGGTTGTAGCCAGGTGGGGGTTGGTCTCTTCTCACACATAAGAAGTGATAGGATGAGAGGAAACTGCCTCAGGTTGTGCCAGGGGAGGTTTAGGATGAACATTAGGAGAAATTTCTTTGCCAAAAGGGTTATCAAACAGTGGAACAGGCCGCTCAGGGAAGCGGTGGAATCACCATCCTTGGAGGTATTTAAAAGACAGGTAAACTGTGGTGCTGTGGGACATGGTTTAGTGGTGGTTTTGGCAGTGTTAGGTTGATGGTTGGACTCGATCTTAAAGGTCCCTTCCAACCTAGATGATTCTATGATTCTATAAGCAAATGGAGCCAGACGCTTCATGGTGGTACATGGCAGGAGGATGAGAAACAAACGTAAAAATGAGAGATTTAGATTGGATATAAGAAATCTTTTCATCACAGAGGCTTAGCCTGGATAGAAGAAATCTTTTCATCGTGAGCATTTAGACAGGTTGCCCAGAGAGACTACGCAGTCTCTATTGGAGGTTTTCAAGAGCTGACTAAATAAAGCCCAGAGTAACCTCGTTAGATCTCATAGGTGACTCTGCTTTGAGCAGGTTGCACCATATAATGTCCTGAAGTCCCTTCCAACCCAAATTATCTTGTGATCCTAAGATTTCGTCTATGTATGGGTCTTCTAATTTTAATGGTTTGCAACCAGAGGAAGCAAATTCTCGTTGTTAGTAGTCCTTAGTTACTTAAATGTTTGTAGACAAGTTTATCCAGAGCTAGCCTTTCTTTCCTGCCAGTTTCAGTCTCATAGTGAATTAATACAATTACAAATCACCCCAATAACCAGATTAGCCAGGTTACATAATACACATCACAGCTACACTTATTTAAATGAAAGATGCAAAGTCTTTTTATCTCATATCTCATTCTCACAGATGAAAAATGCTGCTCCTCATAGCACAATTGGTCCTATATACTAGGCTGCCACGACTGACTCGGAGAATACTGCCTGTTTTATTGCTAACATTTTCTGCGGTGTCCTGGGTTTTCCTGGCAAGTATCTCATCCAAGTCATGACCAATTCTTGGACCCTGCTTCGTTCCTTTATTTCACAAACTGCTGCCCATGGTGACAAAACAGCAGGTAATGCTGCATTGTAATGAAGAAATGCCATAAAACTGCCTCTTGGGAAGTAGAGAATTGGTATTAGCATTCCTGTTCTGGCTACATGTTTCACTTAGAAACTTATTTTCATACCCTATCCATTATCCTGGATTTTATATTCCCAATATAAACTGTGGATTTTTACCGATGTGTTTATTCGCTTATAGTTAAGTACAAAAGGAAATTACAGAACCAGTTTTAGAGAAAACAAAGAGATTCCCCCCTCCCCACCCTTAGAGCTCTTAGGCTGCGGACTCTTGATACAAGGGTTTTCTACATAGAACAAACAGAAAATGTCTCCTTTAATTCAACACTGGCCATGTGTCACTAAGCAGTAGGGAGGTCAACCTCTTCTGCAGTTTATGACGTTCTCCTGATCAAAATTCTCTTGTTCCCAGGAAGTAGAAAATTAAATTGGGTATCTGTGAAAATGAAGATTGAATTTCACCTCTCCTCCATATGAAAAAGTTATTTAGGGTCAATTCTGCCCTCCTCGGTGGCAGATAGAAGTGAAATACTGTCACTTACTCCTCACAAACCCTACCACCTTCTGTCTTTAATACAATTCTGTAATAACATTACTGGACAATTCCTAGGTGCGGGTACTGCTTGAACCTTGAAAACTTGCACAGGGATATGCTGATGTATGTGTGTTTTGACACTACTGTGCATGCGAGAATACCAAATTCTCAAACGCATTTGCTTTGGGTATAATTCTCAGTCTCATCTGAATGATACAAGACAGGTTGTTTTTTCTGCATGAAAAGAACTGGTAAATGCTAATGTACCTATAGGTTTGGAGGTGTTACTTTTGTGTATACGGAAGTTTGATTTTTTTTATGTGAAGCTGATTAAACTGATGTCCATGAAAGAGTTGTGTGCAAGAATTTTAAATAGCTCCTGGTTTTTAATATTCACTTCCTCTTTGGTTTTAATTATTTTGTTCCTACGTTTTCCCTTTCAATTTACTAAAAATCTAGAAATGTAATTAGAGAGAGGCTGAACTCTGAGAAAGCTGCCAGCGTTTCTACATCATGATTAAATATATCAGCCATCCCTTTAGTGAGAGACTGAAAAACAGGATTCTCATAATTATCTCCCTGTTATCCAGGAAAGAATCTGCAACACGTACGGATACAGAGTTATTGAAAATGCAGCACTAATTAAAATCTCATATAGGCTCCTGATGATTGGGAGAGTATGAAAACACAGTTATTTAATTATTTCCTGTATTTGCTATCTTTGTTGCAAAAACAAACAAAACCATTCTAAACAAAACCCATCTCCAATCACTGGGGAGATTTAATGAGGCTTTTATATATGCAACAGTCACACAAACATTGCAAGTTGCTTGATTCACCTCTCCTTGTACCAGTGAGACATCCATAGAACTCATTTTCCATATGTAATGCAACAGGAATGCTGTGGTATATTCACAAACAGCAATGGAATCATTGCTTGGTTTGAGGATATGGTTAGTTCTGTCGGGTTTTAATTTAAGGCATAAAAAGAATCTTGATATCATAGGTGTCATTATGAAAGAGTGATATTTGTGTCATAGCCAATTAAAAGTCTAGTATCTAATAGGTTATCCTTCCAATCTGACTTCTGCTAGGGTATCTCCATCCTCTTGAAAATGTCACGCTCTCACCTAGCCCAGTACAAAGTGTACGTTATTATTTATCTTGTCAAAGGAGTCTAAGCTTTGGCACTAGCAGAGCACACTAGAGGACAGTAAGTGCTGATATGGTTTGTGATGAAAGGAAAAGCTTCTGAGATACTGGCGTCTTTGAACCATATAAGTCTGAGCGCCCTCCAGGGAAAGGAAACTGGTGAGCTTTTTCTTTTACAACCCTTTTCCTCAAAATTTAATTTGCAATAGAATAGCAAGTGCTAAGATAGATACTGAGTCCAGTATCCCCAGTTTTCCTTCACTATAAATCTTCCATATTCCATGGAGTAGGAAGTAAGTTAAATATTACCCATCTTTTAAAACTTTTAAAAGTGTAGAGAAGTTAAGCAACTAATTCATATATAGAATCGTTAAGGTTGGAAGGGACCTTTAAGATCATCGAGTCCAACCATTAACCTAACCTGACAAAACCACTTCTAAACCATGTCCCCAAGTACCACGGCTGCCCTTTTTTTAAACACCTCCAGGGATGGCGAATCCACCACCTCCCTGGGCAGCCTATTCCAATGCTGGATAACCCTTTCAGTAAAAAAATTTTTCCTAATATCCAACCTAAACCTTGCCCGGCTTAACTTGAACCCATTTCCTCTTGTCCTATCACTTGTCACCAGGGAAATATTAAAAAAAAACCCCAAACCAACCATAGACAAAATTGGGAAACTGGTTGCTTCTGGTTTCAAAGCAGAGATCCAGAAGAGTCTAGGAATTAGGTAGGTTTTAGGCATCCAGATTCAAAAGTGACTGAAAACAATCATTTTTTCAACAGTTGTATAAAATTCCAGGTACCTAAGTTTTTCAGGTTTTTTTTTTTCAGGGTTTTTTTTTCAGGGTCCTTTCTGACCAGGAAGTTCACTTAAGTGTTGCCAGTTTCTGGTTATGCACATGCTCAAAATCATCATTGCCTGAACACTTAAGCAATTAGCTCCTACCTTCATTGCATTTGGATCCAGTAGCACCTATGTCCCTTGGAGCATGAAAGGACAGATTCGCTCTAGCACAGCCACCACATACATACAGCGTTAAATTCAGTACAAAACACAATAACCATCAGCGCTTCTATGAGAAAGTGCCTGCTGGTAGTGGCGGGATAGTCTCCTTTTTCACATACAACCATTCTCTGGTCTGAGTTTACTGCTATGCCTATTTCTTGTCAGAATTTGCTTTCCTAACTTCAAAATACTGTAAGATAACTTAATATAGTCATTGTTGCCATGATTAAAAACTACTTTTATTTGTGAGAAAACAAATATTTTTTTTAAAAAAACTTGACCTCCTTTGGAAAAACTCAAGCTTGGAGAT
Organism: Ibidorhyncha struthersii; assembly: GCA_013398815.1. NCBI lineage: Eukaryota > Metazoa > Chordata > Aves > Charadriiformes > Charadriidae > Ibidorhyncha > Ibidorhyncha struthersii. Next base: position 53,541 of record VZSZ01003873.1, read on the forward strand.
TTTAATTGCAGAGAATCTGTTCATAGTGCTATTTTTACCTATATTGGAAAAGTATCAAAGCTAATTTTTTAGAAAAGGAAATTATACTTTAAAATGCACTATTGTGAGAAAGTGACTCCCTAATGTCTTTGAGTTGGTGCTTTGTTTCTCGTTAGAAGCATCTCCTGTCTTCCCTGATGAGCCTGCTCTTGTTTTCAGTGCTGGTTTGCTTTAAGATGCTTTTGATCCTGTATTCATTAAAACCTGATCCTGCTGCTTTCCACCAGCCCTAATGGTCTGTGAAATTATTTTCCTTTCTCCAAGATGCTGTTAACTCTCCTAGCACCTGCAGAGTGGAGGAGCTCAGAACATTGTCAAAAGTCCTCCGATTTATTCAAACCACCTTTTCTCCAAACAAGAATTAATCTTCAATGTTATCACAGCAATCATCCTTAGTGGAGAAGTGGGAACGGACTGCAACAGAGTCTGAAGGTTTTTATCACTGCCGTTTTCCCCTTCTACAGGTACGGGGAGATAATTGGACAAAAGGCTTGAAAATCGAGGATAAGATTCACTCTGTATAACAGAGCATGAAAGTATGAATGATCATAAAGGGCTCAAACAGCTGCGCAAAAAAAAAAAAACGAGTAAATCCAGTAAGAAAAAAGTAGGGAACAATGGAGCGAAGTGATGGAGTAAAAGAAAAATGTAAAATTGCATTTGCAGTCTGGACTTTACAGGGAATAACAACAGGTAAGTAAAAAGCAGGATTTTTAAGGTATCCACAAAGTAAGAAATTTTTCAATTATGTAGCATCAGGATTCATAACTAGATGACAGTTTATTCTTAATTCTATTTTTTAACACTGGTGGAATAGCAGAGAGCTCTCTGAATTTGTACTTTCAACACAATGATAAAGATTAATACTAGCTGTCAATACGTACTTTATTGCACAAATTCTAGCAAGTATTGCGACTTAAATATTGCCACTCTAGAACATTCTTGCAGAACTGAACAGCTTAATGTGGAACTAATCAGTTCTTTGTTTTTGCCTTCTCATTAGCCATGTCCTGCAATGACTATTACAGCATTAAGTTACTGCAACCAAAATGGCAGTAATGAGCATTCAGATGTTTAATTTCATTTGAAGATGCACTCAGCTATTGCATAGAAAATTGTTTTCTAGAACAGTGATTTCAAACCCAAGCATTCAGAAGCCATGAAGACCAACCAAAAGTAAGGTTGTCCATGCAATATTTTGGTCCTGTTGTAGATACCTGCATGCTGTAATCTTTTAATTGCATGATCACATTACCTTTAACCTGATTTCCTAAGGAGACAAAGCTTATGTCCTATCTTCCTAACCCATACCTCAATAACTTCTGATTCAACAGCATTTTCCAACCAAATTCCAAAAAAGAAGTAGGAGTCTCAAAGTTCATTGCATTCTACCACATTCCATCAAAGTAAGTGTTGGATAGAGAAAAGGGACCTCCCCAAGTGCTCTAAGACACTATGCTACAGTTTAATAAACCCTAATGCCTCCACAGGGGGGAGAAGCTGTGAATACGCCAACTATGGAGAAAGTTTAAATGGGAGCCACAATCAACCACAAACCTCAACTCTGTAGGGAACTTAGGTGTTGCTAATTCCAGCGTTTACAGAACTTCTTTTATTCACTGGATTGTGCTATCCCTTTCTGTGACGGAGTAAGGTTATAAATGATTAAATGAAATGTTGCGTCCTGTATGGGTTCCCAAGCTTTATGTAACTCACACTTCCTGAAATATTTACTGACTGCAAAAATAATTAATTTCTTCCTGGGCATTTCCTCGATTATCAAATAATGGTGTCTTGCTGCTTAAAAATATTAATGAAGCTATCTTAACCAGTACTCCCTGTGATTTTAAGTGATAATATGCTTCATGCAATATAGACAGAGAGGAGAAGAAAATCTTAGCATTTATCAAACCAGAGAAAACAAAGCTTATGTCAAACCCATACACTAATTTAAAGCACCCAACTTGATACATCTCAGGCCTTGTTATTCAGAGAAGTTGGTAATTCAGTTGTGCTTTGTGTATTGAGATCAGAGTTCTACATCCCTCCAGGTGTGGCTGTGAACACTCCCTTTTTGCAGATCTAGCCCAGCTGTTTATATGAAAATAAAAAACTTAGTAAACATTGAAACACTTCAGGCTATGGAACTGCCACACAGGTCCCAAGGCAGGGACAGAATCTGCTAATCCAAACTGGGGTTCTGTTTCTTAATCCTGAGACTAGGATTTTGTTTTTCCTGCCACATTCACTGTAAAACTAATTAACAAGTTATAGCCTATCATGTTCACTGAATGAGATCTTTCAAGACCTTGGGAGACCGTGACACTACAATCCTGAGAATAAATCAGAGCAGGCTACAAATTTGTCTGGAAAGCAGACTCAGCGCCTCAAAGCTGATATGGAATAAGCGAGGCAGCCTTTGCCTGGAAAGAAGTTTGCATTGTTCTGAGAAGTGATTTTTAGAAGTTTAGCTAATGAATGTCAGGCAGTCATGCTGCCAGAGGACACAAATTCAACTGTCTGCTTCTTCCACTACCACAGAATCTGGAGACAATGATCCCTACTGTTTGAGTGTACTTGAGAGAACTGAGATTTTTATTGCCTTGAAAAGTTTAATTTTAGGTGGGAAGTAGTCCTTTGGAGGACAGTTTTCTGCTGTCAATGGGAAGAGGCCGTCACAGATGGGCCTAGGATGCCCTCTATTCATGTTCCAGGGCCATGGCAAGATTCCTCAGTGTTGTCTTTAAACACTGGCTGTTATAAAGTGGAAATTACAACAACATTTGATTAAGAAGTGTGGGGTGCTAGTCCCACCTGCAGAAAAACAAATCACTATGTACAAGGACCATAATGGAAATCTTTCCTTGCTGTTCCCAAAATTATGTATGCTTATTAAAATACTTCACTTCCTCCCCACTTTCAAGTTTCAGTCAAGCAAAAGACTTAGTCCTCATTCCAAGTGATGGAAGGTTTCCATGACTGACCTGGCCGGATGTTAATTTTTATGGATTCTTCAGCATCTGGTCTGTGCTAATAGAACTGCTCTTGGGAATGCCTAATGCTGTGTATTCGTGCTGCTCTTGGAGTAACTGAAGACCCAGTAAAGAACGTGAACCTACTTCCAGGAAAAAACACATCACCATCCCTGACTCCGGCAGTCTTTCTTTGCATTCTCCTAACAAAACGCTTCTACTGAATGAGTCAGTATTTCAACACGTACAGTGTATGAAAACCACGCTGTCTTCTGAACACTTTTTCTTTTCTTTGAAACAGGTTAATTGCTCATAAAAACTTTGGAAATCGGCTGTGAGCTTACCAAAGTAACTGAACTGTGATGATGAAGAAGGTATTAAAAGCATTCAGGATCCTGTATGTGCATAAGTGTACAAAAAAATGAAAATTACATTGCAAGCACTGCAGAAAAGCACAGCAAGAGAAAGGAAAAAAAGCCATATGACCATTTTTGCTAATTTAATTCTGAAACGTTAAATGCACTTCTCATCTTAATTTTTTCCTTAAAATATTTAAAACCTTAAATATCTCATCCCAGTGTGACATCCAGCTGCCTCAGTTTCAGTCTGAGGCAACTACTGGGTTTCCTGTTCTTTAGATGCATCCCTGGCTCACTGTTGCTGAAATTCTGTTCTGAACTGTAAATATAAGTATGAAACTGTTTATTCTAAGAGTATATATTTTAAATGCATATCCCATCCCTATTGGCCTTACAGACTTCTTTCTAATAGCATAAACTTACTACATGCTAAAGTGGGACTTACTACATACTAAATTGTATCTTCCCTGATGGGTGCTCTTTTGAGTCTCATGTGCTTTTCAGTCTGTGAAATCTGACAGGAATTCCCATTTCCTTCGCAAGAGCATGTGGAATTCTGCAGGATAAGCTCACGTAATCACCATCTCTTCACTGAGTGGCACAGCATAAATCCTAGTTGTTCTTGAAAAATGACCGTTAGGGTTGGGTTTTTTTTAAGTGGTATCTTCAAGATTGGCAATTCATTAATTTCAAAGCAGTAACGATAACTTCCTTATCCCTTAAACTGTTGCAATTTGAGCATGAGTCCTTACTATCCTGTGACCAGAAAATTATCAGTGTTATACAATATATCCACCTCTATAAAATATACACACATACAATATCATCTGCCTTATTCTATGTGCTCTCTAAACATTTGGGTTTTTTTTTAAACATCTGCTGATGGAGTTGCAGAAGCAGCTCATAAAAACAAGGAAGATGAAAGGAAAAGGAACGCAGCTGCCAAGCTTTCCCCCCTGCGGATGCCATGTCTCAGTTAGCAATGAAATAAAACTTCACCTTTCTTAGCTGATACATCAACGAGTTCCTCCTGGAGGGACAACAGGCACAAACACTGCAGCAATGTAATCTGCTGTTTATCCTCAGTACATGCGTGACTCTTCTCATCTCCCTGGAACCACCAAGAACTGACAAGGTTCCTAGGAGAATTCTGGCAGAAATGTTTTCAAAAACATCGCCTGTGATGCCAATGGCTGCTGCTGTGCAGGAAGCCAGCTGGTTGTGTTACATGAGGACAGGAGGACATGCAGGTGTGCACATACTTATTTCTACTCAAACTATTCGTAATAAAGGCCTTTCTGCAGAAGAGATGGTGATTGTGTTAAAGCTTCTAATGACTTAGCTTCGATGTAGTCTCTGCTGATGGTCCGAAAGAATTAAGCAGAATAAAAATGGAGGAAGACCTTGCTTTCCACGTTATGTTTTTACTGTAAGCACAAAGACTCTAGAAATACAGTTATATCACTAATTAAGCAGGAACCGCTTTTTTGTTGGTTTTCTCCTTGTATTTCTTGAAAATGATTGAAATAAGAGTTCCCCCTGCTGGTAACCGGCTGAGTCATAAACGGACTCAGGGTTAGGACTCTGGAGCCAACAAAAAGTAGAAGAAGAAGAAAATGGAATCTCTTTCATAACTTCTCAGCCTGACCTTCATGTTTTGCACTTGCAGGGCTTTGTCTAAGGCACTTAATAAATTCACGTCCTACTCAACTGATTTCCTTTCCTCTTCTACTTGAGAAAGAAAAGGAAGGAGCAAAGCACATGCATTCCCTTTAGCACTCCTTGGCAAGTCAGCCCAAACTCAAACATTACACAGTGAGCGTTCAAAGCACCTTCCATCTTGGCTGCAAAGGGTGACGTTTTACACTTTATAAAAACTTTCAATTTTGGAAAATATGTCATTCTCACAAAACGACTGCTTGCTTACAGCTCGGGAAATAAAGACAGATCAAACACACGGGACTAAAAAGAACAAGGTAGTCTTTTTTTTTTATTTAACTAGGTTTGCACCCTTCTAATAAACTGGAGAATGTCTAAAAAAAAGTAGAAGGGCAAACTAAGTCTTGGCAGAACTGGCAAAGCCCAGACTGTTGGTAAAGAACCTGGGCACGGTGCTTTAATTCCTTGAAACCTCTAAACTGCTTAGAGGTGCACATGCTACCACAGAACACTTCCGTCTTTGAATAAGCAAAATGTAACTTGCCAGCAGTAGTTAAATACTCCCTTGCACAGCCATACCCTAGATGTTATGTACTATTGAGATAAACTAGTGAAGTTCTGTCAACGCTTTTTACATTACTAATCTCTTACTTGAAGACAGAAAGCCTTTCCTGACCCTTCACCAGAAATTCAAGCATTGTCTCTGAAGACACTTGCACCTTTTACACAAAAAGAACAAAACCAAAACAACTATTAAACATAATTATCCCTCTGCAAAAGGTGCCTCGAAGAGGAGCTACCATTTCTACTAGGAAAAAGTAACACACAGGATGAAAACTTTATTGGATCCTAACCCAGTTCCTTTGGAGTTTACCTGCCTTTAAATATAGAGACAGCTGAACTCCAGCAGGAACATACCCCAGAAGCCACCAGGCAGGTGTCTCAAAGCGCGGTGACCAGTCTGTCACTCGGGAGAGGTATTACAGCAATCCTCCTGGCAGCTCAAAGCTAGGGACCTGTTTTGAGGCCGTGTTGTTAAAACTATCCAAGAAGAAAAGCCAGTGCTGATTTGAAAATAGCTTCTTGAATTGCTTTTGTAGCCTCCTCTGGGATCTCGCAGTACGTGAGGTCTGGAGAGAAGACAGCAAGCTGTCCAAGGAAATCCGAAGGATTCAGATGCAATGTAGGTACAAGAGCAGCCTTTGTTTTAAGAAATTCTTATTGACTAAGAGTCGGAGGTGCAGCAAGAACCAAGCTGGAGCAACACCAGGAATAGGCTTTAGAGCTAAAGTGGGTCAAGGGAGCCTGCAGCAATCAGGAGAGAGAAAATCTCCTTTATTTTCTTTCTTCTTGGCAGACTGATCTTTAAATCTGTGCTCTGAATACAGACAAGTTGAAGATATTGGTAAAGACAGATCTTGGCTTAGAAAATAGACCCTAGGAAGCTCCCAGCTTCATTCTTTCTGCTGGTCCTCCAGGCTGCTGCAGCATGGGGAAGGGGACAGACCTGTGGCTTTGAGCAAGAGTTCCCTTGAAACTATGTTGGCTTCTTTTCAATGGTTATGGAAAAAAAAATAACAAAGTCTTTGGGGTTTGGTTGTTTGGGTTTTGTGGGTTTGGGGGGGAGGGGTTTATTATTTTTTTTTTAAAGACGCTCTCTCTCCTAGAGTTCAGGAAGAGCAGTCCTCCTACCATGTACATGGAAGAGGCAATTTGGCTTGAGGTGCTATAAATGAAAAGGAGATCGCCAATAACAGACTGACAGCACAGTGGAGAAAGGCTGCTGCTGTCTCACTCAGTTTCGCATCATATACTTCCTCAAGAGCTTTAGTCAGTATAGAATTATTGCTAATAAGCAATTCTGCTTCTGTGGAATCAAAGTAAGAGTGATTTCCCTTTGATTTGTAGCACATGCTCTAGAACAGAGCAGTGGTTTGTAACAGCAATAACTCAAATATTCTAAACAGGTGACATGTTTGAACAGAAATTCCAAGATTATCATAAGGGAGTGGATGGTTGAGGGAGTAAGTGATTTATAATGCATTTTTCAGATGTTTATTTGCACAGTGACGGGGAGCTGGGTCTTTTCCTACATTAGATTACTAATTGAATAGAACAGAAAACAAGTCTGCAAAACTAACAGAATTGAGAGCTCACCTAGAATCTTTTTGCTGCTTTTGGTTGCTGAGTTTGAGAATTGTTTAAAATTTAAGATAGTGCTAAGAGATAGAGGAGTGCAAGTCCTATAAACACAAAGATAGTTTTATGATTAAATCACACAAAAGATAATTAATTCTTATCTCTGCCACAGTGTTCACGAACAGGTCATGCAATTTCTCTACTCCCTTTTATGAAATGGAAATAGCATTCATTACCTTAGAGATACTGGGAAGGGTAACTGTCTTCAGGGAAGCCAGAATCTCCGCAGGGTAGCAGATGCCAGCACATGGTGTTCATCAGGCAGTATTCATGGAGTTAAGTCACAGAAGCTTTTACTTCAGGATTCTCTACTACTGAGAACATGTTTGTTTGCTACTTATCACTTGACCTTTAAGACAATGTAAGTTAGCAAAGAGGTGAAGGTGACAGAGAAAAACCCTTTAATACCCTCGGGTTTATATCTGCAAGAAACATGTTGCTTGAGTAGAACTGCAGGATAGTAAGACAGATTAAATGAAAAACAAATTCGAGGCCAAAAAAGTTGTAAGAAACACTGGAGGTGTGGAGGAAGCAGGGGATAGAGAGACTTACAACAGCCGCTCAGGAAAGAGATCAAGATCCCATCTGGAGGGGCAAAAGGCCAAAGCCACAGAACAGATGGAGACCAAGTGACAGCTGGTAGAAACATGCTTTCATGTGTAAAGTTTGCTCTTCGGAGAATTTTGATCTCCAACTCTGAAGGCATCATTATGATAATAACTCCTCCCCATACAACACTGGGGAGCTAGCCTGTGCACAGGAGCGTGTGTTCGAAAGCTCACCGTGATGGTGGTTAATTAACAAGGGCCCTTTCAACATTTAGAAGCTGTTGTCACACAACCTTGGCATGGTTTTAGCAGCAGAGGGTCCTGTTCCTTCATCAGCAGGGGGGATGAAAAGAATTAATTTGGGCCCCACTAGTTAAACAGGTTTCCTGTAAACTTTTACATATGCCAAGAGTTGCTTCTGTTTTAGAAGGGCTCAGATGAAGGATACAATGCATCTCACTGTTTACACATATTATCTTAATGGAAGAACGTCCGACTGGCTGCTCCACCAACTCAGTTATGGAAAAATCATACAATCAATCAGAAGAGGGGGTTGTCTTCAACACAGGCATTTAATCCAGGGATCTTTCCAGGCTGCACCAAAGAACTAACATAATTCTAAGACTAGCCCTCTCCTTGGAGAGAGGTGTGCTGTTTCTGCCCAAGATCAGCCAACGATACTGAAATTAAAGTTCTGGAAAAGTGGCCATTGTCTCTTTTTCTTTAATAAAGATATGAAGTTTTTTTTCCTGTTAAGGCAAGAATTTCATCCTGCTGCTAGGATCTAGTAATGCAGCTTTGATTAAAGAAAAAAAAAAAGCTTAATTACAGTTAAAACTAAAGTATTATACTTTTAAGACAATTTAGAATTAAAAAACTAAACCAAAAAAAATCCAAACACTCCCCTTCTGATTACCCATCCTGAGTCCAGTTTCATAACAGATTTTGAGGTACAAGACAATAAATTAAAAGTTCATTCCAACTGCTGAGATCAACCATTTCCTCAATGCGATGTCTTCTTTACTCCCTTTCCAAATTTGGCATCGAGTCCAAGGCCTGCAATGAGATGAAATAATCCATGTGCACAGAGAATTTCGTCACATTCTTCAAACAAACATAACACAAGAACTTTGTGAAAAATCAGCTTATCAGCACCAACTTACTAATGGTCACTCAGAGGCAGTGACTTACCCGGTGTGGGGACAAAAAAAGACCTAATAGATCTGCTAGAAGTCATGTTCCTTTTTTCCTGCACTGGTGAAGCTACTAACACGCTCTTCCATCCAGCGTGTTCTAACATAATTTCATTTTTTTTGACTGGCATCTTTTGTTAGCTCACCCCTTGCTGTACGTCACCTCAGCTGAAGTCAACAGGGGACAGACCGCAGATGTTTGCTGCCCAGACTTACCCAAGAACACCAGGACGGTCCCCACCCACTGCATCGTACTGATGGGATTGGCAAATAGAATGACCGACGCTAAAATGGTGAAGAACTTGCGGGTTGTGGTGATGATGGAACAAGTCAGAGGCCCAAAGTATACCACAGTCATGAAAATAAAACTCTGTAAAAAACAAATAGACGCCTTTTGTCACTTTGACTGGAAAAAGTACAACATGGATCATGTTTTCAGAGGAAAAGACATCAAGCCAGAGCTGAATGAATCTTATTTCAAATGATTATTTGCATGCAAACTTAAACCAGTTTTACTCTGAAGGTAGCCTGTACAGAAAGCAAGCAACATCCAAAGCAACGGGAAGTGAGGCAACGTTACTTTGGCGTCTCCCAACTGTGCAAACAAACCCCAGCAAAGACGGCAGAGCAAGGGAAGCGTGTTTACCTGACCCAGCGCACTTGTCAGGCCAAACAGGAGGATATTGTAAATGATGCTGGGGTAGCGTTCCGTAAAACTCAAGAACTCCCAGAGCTCTCCAGTGAACAATATCCCTGGAAGAATGATCAAGATGAAAAGCGTGAATTACAAGCCCAGAAGCAGCCCAAGTAGTTGCTGCCTACGTAGTATAATTGCAGTTTATGCTTATAACCCAACAGGAGCTACTAAAAGCAAAGACTAAATACCACAGAGTGGAAAACAAAGAACAGGAGAAAAAGCAATCACCTTCGTAGTTAATTAATGAAAGAAGCAATCATTAACTGCAGATCCAATTCTGACAAAACAGTCCCTAGCAATTAATTAGAAGCGTTACTCCCTAATTGAAGCGGAAAGCTCCGCTGATACGGTTTGCTTCTCTCCGGCGCAAGAGCAGTCGGGGCTGGTGCAGAGCCGGGGGTCACCAAGGTCGGGCAGCCACACTCGGCGTGAAGCGCTGTCCTCTGGCGGGCACGAGGAGAGCTACACCGAACAACCCCGACTTCATATCCGAACATAAAACCCACCCCAAACCAAAACATCAAGTTCTTTGCAAAAGGCGTCCTAAGGCCCTTTTTTGGAGCTTGACACATCTCTTCCCCGCGGGGCGTCCCAGGGCAGTCTCTGGCCATGGTGGCTGTGGTTTTCGCAGGGTGCTCCTTACCAGCCCCCAGGAACAAGGTGGACCATAGATTAACGTTCAGCATCATGTGATTGGAACCCGTCTGGTAGTGAGCTCTCATGTGGTCCTGCGATACACCAGTCAGCCCATCCAAGGTCAGCGATAGCAGCTACGAAAAGAAGAGACATAGATGAGACAGCAAAGAAAACCTTCATTCTTCATTTCTTCTCTAGAGGGAGAACCTTGAGCGTTCTCCCCCTTTTTTTACATCCCAATCACCTCCTAAATAGCAATTATGTGGCCTCAAAACATACGCTAAGAGGGATGAACATGTACTTGTGCACTGATCTCACACCGCAGCCTGAGAGCGCACCCCTCAACCCCAGGTGTCCTCCTGTGGAACTGTTTCCACATCAGCTTCAGGGTACAAAGGACACGGCATTATCTGAGTTGTAACCGCTTGTTCCAACTCACCCCTGCCGGGTTATTTGTGCGTTGGCAGCACTCACCAGAAGGAGCTCTCCATAGCCAAAGACGTGGTCATCGCTGCCAGCCCCCTTCTTAGGTTTGTACAGAAACAGGGCCACGCCTGCCACTATCAAGAGGACGCAGAGATACTTGGCCGGGGGATACTTCTTCCGCAGCAAAATCACTCCTAAAAGCATGACTGTAAAAACACAACATCACAAACCACTCCCAAAACCCTCTCGTGGGATTTTAACTTGGCCCAACGGAACAAGAAACAGATATAACACCATTTGCTCTTCCTGCGGCTGAGCGGACAGAAGGGGAGAGGCACCATTTCGGCAGCTGAGGGCACAACAAATCCACACAAACACACAAGAAGAAATGGGAAATTTGCTTACCTGGAATGGGCTTACAAGATTTGCCGAGGACCTAGAAAAGAAAAAGCGTATTGACTACCTGCACACCACGACCTGCCTGCAACGAGAGACCGCGGCCATACAAGGGTGACCGTTGGGGATGAGACCACCCTGATGCACCCCTCCAACAAACACACCCGACACTTCAGAAAAAGAAGATAAAAGACCCCACCGCAGGGCAACTGCTGAATTAATAGTGAAGGCTTCACAAATCATCTCCCCTCCGACATTAGCACCAAGTCCCAATTAGCAAATTCACGTAACTTCTAGGGATTGCTCTTCCCTTTCTGGAACAGTCTGAGCTCTTTTAGCCCCTCTCTACCCTCCCAGCGCTGAGCGAAACCCAGCGATACAGCCCCGCAAACGCAGCTACAGGAAAATAAGCGTTAAAATCCCCATTTCCCTCCGTGTCATTTCACCAGCTGGCTCTTCCGCAGCACGAGCTGCCTCAGCACAGCGCCTGGTTTTGGGGTGCCACAAGCGTTAGGGGGTGACAGAGCTGTCCCTAGACAGGCTGTCCCCTGGCCCCTGCCCCACCTGAGTTGGGTAGCTGACAAACTGCAGCGCCGAGTTGCTGGAGACCATCGCGCCCAGGTAGGACAGCGAGCAGGCGGCATAGAGCCAGCTCCGTGTGCGATCCGCTTTCACGGCATCGAAAAAATGGATCACTGAAAGGAAGACAAAGAGGAGAAAAGTCAGGAGAGCTGCGAACAGCCACCGCCATTGCGAAGCACTGTAAGAAAGTGGGATCAAGTCCACCCTCAGCAAGTTTGCCAATGACACCAAGCTGTGTGGAGCGATCGACACGCTGGAGGGGAGGGATGCCATCCAGAGGGACCTGGACAGGCTGGAGGTGGGCCCGTGAGAACTTCATGAAGTTCAACAAGGCCAAGTGCAAGGTCCTGCACATGGGTCGGGGCAATCCCAAGCACAAGTCCAGGCTGGGTGGAGAATGGCTGGAGAGCAGCCCTCAGGAGAAGGACTTGGGGGTGTTGGCGGGTGAGAAGCTCAAC
>VZSZ01003874.1:17928-45730 GCA_013398815.1 Ibidorhyncha struthersii
TCCTTCCCTCCTTCCCTCCTTCCCTCCTTCCCTCCTTCCCTCCTTCCTTCCACATTTTCCCTAGTCATCTTTTGTCACTGACAAGCACAAGAATTGTCTGTCAGTAACACTGTACATGAAATCAGGTAGCTAGCCATGGTCAACAGATAATGCTTCACAGAAATTTAGACTTGGTCTGTAGGTGCCTAAGAGCCAGAACCATGTAAGTTCTATTAAAGTCAAGGAAACACTTTTGTTTTCAACAAGAGCCAGTTCAAACCCTTATTAAATTCTATGAAATGTATTAAACTCTACTTCCTTGCAGCAGGTAATGAGCCTACTTTGTGATGTGAAACAAGAGGTTTTAGTTTTATCTCTTTTTTACCTTGCTTAAATAGGCTTTAATTACTTAGTTGTTTAAAAATAAAACTTATATACACAATCCAGACACTGGTTTTGATGACTTCCAGAAGCATGAAATTCCCCAGGCTAGATTTCCTTATATGGAATTAATATTTCCATGTTTTTGGAGTCCAAACCCTTTGGAGTTCATTTGAAGCTGATACTCATAGTAAAACTTGGACTGTTTAAACCTAAATCAAGTGAAATTTTAAAAACAGCCTGAACAAGCCCTGTGGAATATGTCATATTTTACACATCTCTAATAAATACTGATACCACCCAAGTTCTTCCTGTTTTGGGATAATTTCAAGAGTGTGTTGTATGCTACGGCAGTGTGAATAGATGGGCAGCTCCCAGAAAAACTAAACTGAATTTCAGTCACTGTACCAGTAGGCAGGATCTAAACATGAGAAGGTTTCCTTCCTTTGCAGCCCCCATCATGCAAGTCTAAGCTCCTCTGCCTGTCTGTGAAGGATTTCATAATGTTCAGCACAAAGGAGAGAAAGAAGGTCACTTCCTGCATCCTACAGTGGCTGATGGACCTTGCCAACATAGAGACATGGCAAGGTTGCATTTTGAACTTCCTCTTAATAAACTGTCTTTTACTGGGCAGAGAAACTTCATCAAGCCCCACAAAAGCTACTATAATCTCCCCATCAATGAGTAATTTGTTTTTATTTTGTTTTTAGTGTCAACATCTTTATATTACTTTACCTTTGTTTGTACTAGTACATAGTTGACCAAGTAGCTAACTACTCACAGTTGCCAGTTCATAGTATTTTTGAGTAAACAAGACCCCAAAGGAAGTAGCTTTGTATGAATAAGTTTTTGTGTGATAGCTTGTTATACAGTATATTAAAACTACTATCGTTAACATTGCTTCAGTGGAAACTATTAACCTATTTTCAATAAGTTGCGGTCAACAGCTCGATGTTCAAGTGGACACCAGTGACAAGTGGCGTTCCTCAGGGGTTGGTACTGGGACCCGTGCTGTTGACCACCTTTGTCGGAGATATGGACAGTGGGATCGAGTGCACCCTCAGCAAGTTTGCCGATGAAACCAAGCTGTTTGGTGAGGTAGACACATTGGAGGGAAGCGATGCCATCCAGAGGGACCTGGACAGCCTTGAGAGGTGGGCCCATGCCACCCTCATGAGGTTCAACAAGGCCAAGTGCAAGGTCCTACATCTGGGTCGGGGCAACCCCAAGCACAAATACAGGCTAGGGGGAGAATGGGTTGAGAACAGCCCTGAGGAGGACTTGGAGGTCTTGATTGACGAGAAGCTCAACATGAGCCGGCAAGGTGCGCTCACAGGCCAGAAGGCCAACCATATCTTGGGCTGTATGAGAAGAAGTGTGGCCAGCAGGTTGAGGGAGGTGACTCTCCCCATCTACTCCACTCTTGTGAGACCACACCTGGAGTACTGCATCCAGCTCTGGAGCCCCTGACATAAGAAGGACATGGACCTGTTGGAGTGGGTCCAGAGGAGGGCCACGAAGATGGTCAGAAGGCTATGAAGACAGGCTGAGGGAGTTGGGGTTGTTCAGCGTGGAGAGGAGAAGGCTCTGGGGACACCTTATTGCGGTCTTCCAGTACTTAAATGGGGCCTACAGGAGAGCTGGGAAAGGACTTTTTACAAGGGCATGTAGTGATAGGATGAGGGGGAATGGCTTTAAACTGGAAGAGGGTAGATTTAGATTAAATATTAGGAAGAAAATTTTCATTTTAAGGGTGGTAAGCCACTGGAACACGTTGCCCAGAGAAGTTGTGGAGACCCCATCTCTGGAGGTGTTTAAGGCCAGGCTGGATGGGGCTTTGAGCAACCTGGTCTGGTGGGAGGTGTCCCTGCCCACGGCAGGGGGGTTGGAACTTGATGATCTACAAGGTCCCTTCTGACCTAAACCATTCTATGATTCTATGATTTTATGATTCTATGATTATCAGGTGAGTTATTCGTCATTAGACAAACACAAACAGCAAACAGGAGCTAAGTGACAAATGCTGGCTTTTTATTATCCTTTATTCCAGGAAAATCAGAGAGCCAAGCAGGCTAATATACAGAGTAAGGGGTGAAAACAAAAGCTACTGCTCAAGGTTAGAGTAAACACAAATTCTGAAAGCCTGAAGTGAGTCACTGGGACTGATGGCAAATGTGGGGATTGCAAGAGTGTTTGGGATTTTGTGTAAGAGATCAGCAAGTTCAAAGAAAATCAGGGAGAAAGAGAGCAGCATATATGTTCTTTTGAGAGGAAATGAGGTAGAACAGGTTCAGCACAGAAAGGCAAGTAGTTTTGTCTCTTCTTGTCACAGATGCTTTATCCATTTCCTTCTTGGTTAAATGCAGATAATAATAGTGAATAATGAGAGATTTCACTACAGTCCAGAAAAGTTTAATTCATTAATAGTGATCGCAGAGCTCCTCAGTATGACTGGAGATAAATTGCCAGAAAAATGCAAATGATAGAAAACAGTTACTAAGCATAAACAAAAAGACAGCATTGTAAAATATGTAATTGTGGTTTTTTTTTTCCCTAGGAAACATAATGACAGACATCTCACTTTGTGTTTGGCTTATAAAATAGAATATGTTTTCATACTGTCAAAGCACAGGTAACTACATGCCTTTGCTTCCCTTTAACTGGACTTAACTTCATTGAAAACAATGATGGAGATAATTTACTTGTGTAAAGCTAGTGAGAAATGAGAACTGGCCAGTGTTATACGTATTGTGCAACTACATCAAAGCAGTTCAACCAATCAATTGACTATTCAACCAAATGCAAAAATGTCCTGAGTTGAAAGAACAGCTGCCTGTATGTATAATACAGAGCTGAGTGCTCCTGCACCAAGCCCAGCTCAGGAACTGCACCTGATGCTGCTCATCCTGAAACTGCACAATAAAAACTTTAAAACTGAGAAAAAACACTCTTTACAGAATGGACAAACAGAACTCTCTGCCACAAGACATATTTTTAGCAATATAGTAATAAGACTGTAAAAGGTACTATACACAGGAATAACACATTATATAGGCTGGTAAATGAGTAAGGGATAAATTCTCATGACCCAAGGCATAAGCCACACATGCGTTTACAAGAGGTGGGAAGAAATTCCCCATTGAGGTATTATGGGATTGCACCTTCCTCTGAAGTTCACACAAGCTTTCATGGACAGAATAACAAACCATTGATCTCATATGTGTCTAAAAATAACAGCCTTAAAACAGGATCTTGTTTCTTTAAAGTCCTGCATGTAGACTTGCATGCAGCATTTTATGAAACACTGGACTCATTTTGATTTGGAAAGCTGTGTAACTTCCCTACAGGATGTTAAGAACCGTAACATCTTAGTCACACAATGTCTTTCCTCATAAAGAAACTATTTCTGCTTCCTATCAAAACATGGATTCTCTGATACTACGATTTTGTTACTATTTATTTTCTGACTTAATTTATCAGGTGACTTTTACTAAAGACCTGAGCACACTATGGTAATAATTAGGTAAGAGGATAAAATAACAAGGTGGATTGAGAAGAGGTGGGGGAGACAAAACCATCTGCACAAACATTCCTCCTCAAAGTGATTCACCCATAAGTGCAGGGGAAAAGGAAGGGAGCGCTGAAATAAAGGAATGATTTTAAGGAAGAAATAAAAACAATTCAAGACATGAAAACTGAAAGCAAACTAGAAGTTTACAAGCAAAGGAGCCAGGTCAGGGGCAGGGAGAGAAATCCAATTACTAGGAACCACTGCTTCAGTTTACTTTCAATCCAATGGAGAACAATGTCACATAATGTAAAAGCCCTGAATTAGTACTCCATCAACTGGCAAGACTTCCACACAAATAAAGGAGACTTTAGGATTCCCAAATGTTTGTCTGGTGTAGCCCTTTGAGAAGAGTACATGCAGAACTGTAGTATGGACACAGGCAGGTACTTTCTGCATTTCTCTGTTTCAAAGAAATTGTACCCTTTCACTATATCTCTCTAGGTGTGCATCCTACTCCTCTTTTGTGGCAAACAGCTCTGTTTCCTCACTGAGAGGAGAATATGAACTTGTTCTTGCCTGAATCCTTCTCTGTCCTTCTTCACCTCTCCTTCTCTGAGGCAGAAGTGGACCTGTACTCAGAACTCAAAGGCTTACTTCGTCAAAGGAAGTAAGCTTGACTAATCAATTTCGTATCTGGACACAATATTACAAACCCAAATTAAATAAAAAGCTCAGACTAGGAGTGTGCAACTGCTATAAATATGTGCTGTCTGTTCACAGCTTCATTATGGAAACTGTACAGTACGAATACCACAAATGCTATGCAGCAATACGTTGTACAAGCACAAGCCTGTTAAAATATTTACCAGCAGAAGACTCAAGTAAGCAGTTTAATGAATGATAAAAAAACGGGGATTTGACATCTCACAATCTGTCCTAGTATTAGTTAAAAGCTGGAAAACACCTGAAGGCAGTCAAAGGAAATGCTAACCAAAGGCAACATAAGCAAAGTTACAGGTAGTGAAGCAGAAATAGGTATATGATGGAAAGTACAATGGATTATCATACTTAGAGACATAGAATCATCCAAGCCACCTTCTTTAGAATATTAAAAGCCTTAATTATATTCACTTTCCACTTAGCTGTTAAACACTTGTATTACAAAACTATCCTTTTTACTGTTCTTCATTCCACATCTATACAAAATCTCTTACAGCTATAGGAGAATCTCCTTTTTTTTCTCTGCTGACTACCTTTTCAACATCATAATTTGTGTTCAGGATTTCTTAAATAGAAAAAAGTAACTGTTGTTACTGTTTTTTGAATCTTCATTACCCCCTGATGGGTAATATCTTTTAAAAATTATATTCATGGTCTTTTTCTTTAACATTTTATTTTTAGCTTTAAAGACATCTGCATGGCTCTGTAGGTCAAAAGGGGAAGGAGAAGAGTAAACCTGGAAAGGTGGTCTTGACTCATGGTGTGAAGGAAGTGTATTGTGACTTCCCACAAGTGCATAGAGCCTTTTCAGGAGAATGTTCAGCACTGCACAACAGCAGAGTGCTGTTCACAGGAGACCAGAGAATCTGCCATTAACCTAGCCAGAGCAGAATTTCAGCAGAAAAATTAAAAGGTTTAAACTCTATTGAATCTTTGGTTGAAAGTTTTGTCTGCCTTTGCTGTTTTCTGAATTCATTTATTTTAGTTCAAGTTAAAGAGCTTTGATAAGCAGAGGAAAAAATATTTATTCAGTTTTATTCTGTATTTTATAATTGCTTTTGGCCTTGATGCTGGAAGACCAGGAAAGATTTATTTTAATTTTGTGTAGCATTGTGCATTTTGTTTTCTTTATTTGTTGTGTTAAAAGATTTCAAACTTTTTTCACATCAATGTTTTTAAGGGCAGCCAGGAGAGCTCCTTCAAGTAACTTTTTAGCTCCCCAGTAAAATATTAAAAGAATTAGATTTATTACTCTTGTAGTTTTAACAGGAAACTTTCTGCTGGTGAAAAACAAATATTTTGTGTTTGTAAATCTTCCTGGAAGATTTTTTCATATTTCTACTGTAACAAAGAGGCCTACTGTTTCTACTTTTCAAGATGTACTCATGTTCTCTTTAGGAATCCTTAAGGGATTTAAGACACTTTGAAATCCGTTGGGTAATGAGCACTTAACTGGGTTAGGCTCCTTTGAAATCCTGGCCTTATGTTCTGAAGCACTGACTAGAACTGCTCTGTGCAGGAATAACTAACTCCTGTGTCTAGTGCTCAGTCTTAGTGTTAACACTGAGCTGATACACAAAAGCCTAAGGTAGACCTAAGATGAAAAGATATTTATTGGTAATTAAAAGTGTAAGATTTATGAGTTTTATTCTTCTCAGGAGTTCCCTAGTATTGAACTCAGACACACTTACTTGATTTTACAATAACCTGGTTTATATTTGCCTTGTATTTAACTTTTAGGGATTGGAAATGAGACTATGCTTTTCCCAGTATACAATATACATGTATGAGACATCTTTCCTCTAGAGTTTGTAAAACAGTTAACAGTCTGCACTTCTTAAACTCTACACAAAGCTATTCATTTCATGTAAACTTCATAAAATAAAATCTAAAAAGTACATTTCTTGAAGTCTTGGTCCTAAATCAAGATCTGTTACCTAATCAAATGATACAAACTTCTGCTGAATGTCCAGCAGATTTGTATTGGGACTTTACCTCAGAAAAGACAAAAATGAATAAAAACTGGGCAGAGGCTTCAGAAATTTGCAAAGGATTTGTTTACCCAGACAAAAGACTAGTAGACCTGGTTAGGAAAAAAAAAAAAAAACCAACAAAAAACCCGAGCTAAATAAGAGGCTGTGAGTGTAGAAATACAGTTTTAAAAATGTCTTAGTGATCCAGAGCTGAATGTGTTACATATCCTCTAAAAACTGAAAAAGCTGTTCAGAATATTTTCTCATTATTTACATATATAAATAAATAATGAATATTTCTTTATATACATAAAGAAATATGAAATATAAAAAGTTATACACACTCATAATAATGCAGTATCTATATCCATACCAGTTATAATTATGCATTGCGTGAATTCTTAATATATGGCAAATTTTTGTATTTGACAGCCCAACCATGTTTATACCACAGTTACATTGAATGAAGGAATAATAATAGGGAAAACAGCTAAAATAATAAATAACAAGATAAGTAAAAAATGACAATGCAAAAGGAATAAAAGTAATAAAAAGTATGGTAATGAGAACCTGGCAGTCAGGAGGAGTGTAAATCATCTTACATGTTTATTCAAACATGTTTAGGTGAAAGTATCCCCTGTTTTCCAGGTTGCCCTGGAAACAGCCATGTCCTGTGTGACAGTGAAGCTAGAGGAGGGATAATAAACTCAGACAGAAGATGCTCTGTGAATACTTTTCATTTTCCTGCTCGTATTGTCACTGCTCCCCTTTGGTACTCTCAGAAGTAACACTTCAGCCTTGCAGGAAGGTGGTTCCAGTGGTTTCAGGATCTACGTTCACTACAGATGCCTCCACAGGCGCTTGCAAGATTAACAAACCTCTACCTCTCCTCATGCCCAGGCTCCTTTCTCTACCTATTGTCTTTTTTTCATAAACAGTCAGCCAGACCATCTCTGAGTCTTCCCTTCACCCCATACATGGATTCCATGTCTTCTTGGAGAGACTCTTGCCTGTGCCTCAGTCACCTGTGTGTTCCCAAAGCACAGCACAAAAGAATTGAGAATGAAACATTGCTGAGAGATTTTGGTGGTCCTATGAGGAACCTGGGAGCTGTGACTCTCTTAACAAAGTCAGTTGTAATGTGAAGGCTGGGGGATGTCTGAAAGATGGAAAACTTCCCTGAGACCCCATTTGACACTCTCTAAAATCTTATAATCTGCTGACCTATTATGGAGATGGACCATGAATTCTGGGTAAGGGGGAAAGTCAAGCAGAAGTCCCTGGCCTAGTAGCCTTTTTTTTTTCCTTTGTAATTTTTCTTATAGAGACTGGTTGCACTGTTTTCCCCAAACTAGGCTGCTTTCAGACAGCCTGTTACCTTGCTCTGGGGGCCAACTTCAAGTGAGAGAATTGGAAATGTTCACTTTGGTACCTGCTTTACATCTTTTGCGGCACAGTTCTTCTCTCACAGTAGCCACTGATGGGAGGAAAACAAAGATCCTTTGTCCTTGATAACAATCATGCTTTTGGGGTCTCATCAATAAAGTGTGTGTTCTTAGATAACAGAGGTTTTCTTTCCTGATGATGTGTCCTGCCTTATGTGGGCTGCTATGACAGACAAAATTGGGATGGGAGCGGAATGTAGAAGGCGATTTCTTGTGTGAGCCAGCCCTTCTGCTCTTTACTACATCAGTCTGATAGATTAATAGAGTGAGTTAGCATCCTTTATAAATGAACTTATGAAGTTCAACAAGAGCAAGTGTAAGGTCTGGCACTTGGGAAAACATAATCCAGGAGTGCAGCACAGATTGGGAGCTACCCAGCTGGGGAGAAGCTCTGTGCAAAGGGACCTGGGGGTCCTGGTGGACCATCTAAGGAACCTGAAGGTGAACAAGTCCACGGGACCTGATGAGATCCACCCATGGGTCCCGAGGAAACTGGCAGATGAAGTTACCAAACCACTATCCATCATATTTGAGAAGTCGTGGCAGTCCGGTGAAGTTCCCACTGACTGGAAAAGGGGAAATATAACCCCCATTTTGAAAAACAGGCAAAAAGGAAGAATCGGGGAACTACAGGCTGGTCAGTATCACCTCTGGGCCCAGCAAAATCATGGAGGAGATCCTCCTGGAAACTGTGCTAAGGCACATGGAAAACAAGGATGTGACTGATGACAGCCAACATGGGTTCACTAAGGGCAAACTGTATCTAACAAATTTGGAACTGTGCCGCACAGGATCCTGGTCTCTAAATTGGAGAGACATGGATTTGACCAGTGGACCACTCGGGAGATAAAGGATTGGCTGGATGGACGCACTCAAAGAGCTGCGGTCAACAGCTCCATGTCCAAGTGGTGAGCCATGACAAGTGGTGTTCTTCAAGGGTCATTACTGGAACCAGTGCTGTTTAACATCCAACATGGATGTTGGGATCGAGTGCACGCTCAGCAAGTTTGCTGATGACAGCAAGCTGTGTGGAGCGGTCAACATGCCGGAGGGAAGGACATCATCCAGAGGGACGCGGACAGGCTTGAGAGGTGGGCCTGTACAAACCTCATGAAGTCCAACAAGGCCAAGTGCAAGGTCCTGCATGTGGGTCAGGGCAATCCCATGCACAAATACAGGCTGGGTGGAGAATGGATTGAGAGCAGCCCCAAGGAGAAGGACTTGGGGTGCTGGTTGATGAGAAGCTCAACATGAGCCGGCAATGTGTGCCTGCAGCCCAGAAAGGGGACAGCGTCCTGGGCTGCATCAAAAGAACCATGGCCAGCAGGTCAAGGGAGGTGATTCTGCCCCTCTGCTATGCTCTCATGAGTCCCCACCTAGAATACTATGTCCAGCTTTGGAGTCGGAGCGAGTCCAGAGGAGGGCCACATAGACAATCAGAGAGCTGGAGCACCTCTTCTATGAAGACAGGCTGAGAGAGTTGAGGTTGTTCAGCCTGGAGAAGAGAAAGCTCCAGGGAGACTATACACAAAAGATGTGGGAAGGCTGGAGATGGTCCAGAAAGAGGCCAGAAAGATGATCAAAGGACTGGGAATCCTGCCATATGACGAATGGCTAAGAACTGGATTTGTTCAGCTCTGAGAAAAGAAGGCCTTCTCACCATGTTCCAGTATTTAAAGGGTGGCTATGAAGTAATGGAGACTCCATTTTTCCAAGGAGTCACATAGAAAAGATGAGGGGTAATGGGTACAAGTTACTCCTGGGGAGATTCCGACTGGACACAAGAGGAAAATTTTTCACACTGAGAACAATCAGCCATTGGAATAATCTCCCTAGGGAAGTGGTGGATTTCCCAATACTGGACACTTTTAAGATGCATCTGGACAAGGTGCTGGACCATCTTGTCTAGACCATGCTTTTGCCAAGAAAGGTTGGACCAGACGATCCTCAAGGTCCCTGCCAACCTGGTATTCTATGATTCTATGATATACTATGACAAGGTGTATCACCTTTCAAATGTACATATCAAGTGGGATCAAGGTGAGTATTTGAAGGCCTCGCTGGGATGGTGCAATAGCTTTTGAATTAAATATGGCATCCAAGGGCATTCAGGGAAGTGTGTTGTGTGGATGCTACTAAGGCAACTGGAAGAGCCTTAAATCTCTGGGACAGTCCTTGGAAGTTATCTAATACATTCGTTTAGATGTAGCCAAAATTATCCCAATTATTTTACAACAGAGTAGAATAGCTTTGACCATTGTGGGTTGATTGCTTGCCAGTATTTGACTTTTAAATGACAATCAGAAACTGCAGAAAGTACTTTGAGTCATTCATACTGTCTCACTTGCCAGAAGTTAACCTCTTTACTCCTTAACAGCTCCTCCAAGTGCGATTTCAAACCTATTGTACCCAGAATGGTGCATTGTTGCCTTAAATGATGAGGAATAAATCATGGCTTTCTTTCAACACAATGGTAGAAAACTAGCAGTTTTAGGCAATATTTCTCTTCACACAGCTTTTCAATACTGAAAAAGGACATTCCTGGGTAATGTAGAAATAGCATCTCAAATTTTCTTCTGAAGAATGAGTGATAAAGCTGAATCGAAGCAGTTTGTACAGGATATCAGTTGAGGTATGCTCTTCTTGGCAGCTACAGTATGACATACAGCCACATCTTCCTCTCCTTACTGAACCTTTGTGTAGTCAGTGTTTTCATTTAACCCAATAGCTGTTTTTCCTGGGTAAAAGTTGACAAGGTGAGCAGCCTTACAAGAAAAATTAGTATGGAAGGGGAAGGAAAGATAGAGAATCAAAGCGGCATAAAAGAGAGTGCTGGTTTTGGGTGGAGTAGAGTTAATTTTCTTCATCGTAGCTAGTATGGGGCTGTTTGGGGTTTGTGCTGGAAGCACTGCTGATAATTCAGGCATGTTTTACTTACTGCTGACTGTCCTGGTTCCAGCAGGGATGGGGTTAATTTCCCCCAGGAGCCGGCAGGGGACACCGGTATTCCATCCCATGTGAGCCATGCCCAGGATATAGCGGGGGCGCGGCCGGGGGAGGGGTCAGGGATGCGCGGCTCGGAGGGGTGGGACGGTCCGGCTCTGGTCGGCGAGCGGCGGTACTGAAATCACGTCTGTGTATTCTTTTATTGATGTTATTGTCATTTTTTTTTTCTCTTTCCTTTGCTGTTCTGTTAAACTGCCTTTATCTCAACCCACGAGGTTTGCCTTTTTCTTCCGTTTTCCCCACGGCTGTGGGGGTTGAGCGAGCGGCCGCCTGGTTCTGTGTTGCCGGCTGAGGCCAAACCACGACACTGACCAGTAAGGTCAAGTAAGGGCAGTAAGGTAAAGTCAAGGCCTTCTCTGCTCCTCATACAGCCCTGCCAGCAAGTAGGCTGGGAGTGTGCAAGTTGGGAGCAGACACAGCCCACACAACTGACCCCAGGTGGCGAAAGGGATATTCCATACCATATGACATCATGCTCAGCTATAAACTAGGGGGAAGGTTGGCTAGGGGGGTGCTGCTCAGGGACTGGCTGGGCATTGGTCGGTTCATGGTGAGCAATTGTTTTCATTTGCATCACTTGTTTTTCTTGGGTTTTATTTCTCTCTCTCTGTTATTTTCCTTTTCCTTACAATTTTTTATCATCATCATCATCATTATCATCATAATTTTATTTCAATTATTAAACTGTTTTTATCTCAACCCATGAGTTTTCTCACTTTTACCCTTCCAGTTCTCTTCCACCCACCCTCCTGGGGGTGGGCAGTGAGCGTTGGCTGTGTGGTAGTTAGTTGCCAGCTGGGATTACCACAACAAGGATGGATTTGTTTGTTTGCTCACTCCTGTGGAGTGAGATCTCAGCACAGAATTAAACAATTTTATGTTCTGCTCCTCTCTAACATTTTTCTTGGCCTTCACTCGTGCATCAGCTTAGTATATCATATATAAAATGCAAAGAATATTCAGTTGTCTCCCCAGCCACCTGAATAATTAATTAATTAGTACTTGCAAAGCAGTTTGATATTAATCAAACCATTAATCATTAGAAAAAAAAATTATTATAGAACACCTGCTCTAAGTATATGTTATAACGACTGCTAAATTATGTTTCATTCATTAAAAATGAATTGTTACCAGACTCAATCCTTTATGCTCTGCCATTCAGTAATATGCACCATCCATTTTATTTGGCAGTTTTAGGCACTAGGGAGCAATCCAAGTCTCCCTGATGTCAATGAAAAAATCTCCTCTGACATGACAGGCACCACAATTTATCAGTTAATTATGAAATACCACTACTTAGGTTCTCTGATAAAATTCTAGAACCTAGTTTGATACATATATTTAGAAAATCTCGTCATTAAAAAATTCCTTCAATTTTTTCTTTTTATTATGTTTTAATGTGAAAGATGAGAATAGACTTCATCTGCACCTCCCCTAGTATTGCTGTTTCACTAGTTTTATGTTTGTGGTGCCTTTACTAATATTTTCCAATCCATGTAATCATTCCTCTGTCATATACATTTAGTCAGATTTACGGGGTTCTAAATGTTACCTGTCCATTTGTGTTCTGCAGTAGCAACTATCAGAGATATACTCAATCACTTTAAGATACATAGTTCTCCTTCTCTCTTATGCTTCCTTTCTAAAGGGAGTCAATGTTACCTGTGAGTAGTGCCCAGGTTTAACTAGAAGGCTGAATGTACATTCTCATTGTCAATCATAAATTTTTCAGGAATATTTCGCTTTTTTGATGAAACAAATTTCAGTTCTGGAGTGCTTAATAAATGTGAATAATATACATTCCTTAATCATATCAGTAGCTCCAGTGTCTTTGTGTATTCCAGAGAATGTCAGTCATAAAGATAGCCAAGGTAAGGTCTTCAATGTTTTCCTGTTTACTTCTGGGCTACTGCTCATTTTTCAAGTATAAATGCTTCCATGACTGAGACAAACTGATGCCAAATTTATTTTCCTCTGCTTCTTGTAAGTCTTGCTTGAATTCAGGATGATCCACTGTTTCACAATAAGATTATTTCATAACTTTGGGTACATGATATCCCTATACATTTAACTCAAAAAGCGTCTTTTTTAATAATGTTCTTTTACTACTTTTGTATTGCTAGGAACTGGAAATTAGCAGCCTCAGTTCTTGTTCTAGCTGCTACTGACTTAATGTATTGATTTGTGGCCTTCCACTGCCCAGAGTCCTGGGTATCTGTAACACCGTTTTCCTTTAATAAATTGTGTTCTCAGATGAAAGACAGAGAAGCAAAAAAACCCAAGACTGTTGATACAGCTATATTGCAGCAGAATATACATTACTAAGAACAATGGGTTATTTGTGCTGCTTTAAATACTGAAAAACATAGATTCATGTGATTAAAAATAACAAGGCACAACATAAATTACACCCAGCGGACTCATTCAAAGTAAAAATCCTATGACAGTTGTTCTCGTTCAAACACATACACAAATCTAATCTGTTAACAAAGAGTTAATGATAAACGTTGCTTTGTAATGGATGATGGGATTGTCTTTATAGAACTGAAAGGATCCCTCATTTAACATACCTATTTTAGTGGTCAAACCTGTGAAGTCAGAAAAGTTAGTTTACAAATCTTTTGGAGCATATTGACACTTTTAAATCAAGTGGTTGTAAATCGGTGCAAGGCATTGCTTTCCAGAAGCTGATGAGAAAATATATTTTGCTTTCTCTGAGGTAAATGTATATTAAGCTAGCAAGGTTGAAGAATAGCCCTCATACAAAGGAAAAATGATATTTCATTGCAATGACACTTTGCTGAAGGATCTAACATTCCAAAATGTAAGATCCCTATCTCCAAATCTCAGAGAGAATTCTCCAACATGAAAGTGAGATTTTCATAGGAGAAATTTTATATAAATATTTTTTTAATTAATTTTACTACAGAGGCTCTAAAGTGTAATCAGAATTGTATAAAACCCTGTAACATGGAACATGTGACTAGTTACGTGAAGCCAGTAACTCTCTTCAGTAAAAAGAGTATTATATTTAATTCACACAGTTGTTCCTGAGTATGTTTACTATGTAACACGAACAGTCTATATTTAGAAGCGTGCAGAAATACCTGACTGAGTTGCTAAGCAGATCAAAGGAGCAATATACAATTTAAATTGATTAGCTGATTGCTTGTCTTCCTGACTATGGGTATGAGAAGTTGCCAAGTATTAGCTTATTCAATCTTATTGGTGAAGTCAGCAAGTATATCAAATGGCTAATACATATTATTACAGCATCTAGATAGATATTAAACTTAATTAATTTGCAGTTGCAAATCAGGATTTGATCAACTTAATATTATTCCTAAATCTATTATTAAAATTCAATTAACTACACTAGTTTTATCTGACCTGACCTGTTTTGTGTATTTCTAATATGCTTATGATTGTGTTACCTGCATGCTATGCTGAAGACATCATGGTATGTGTTTGGCACTCCCATGTGAAATCTTAGCATCTTGCAAACTGCTCTGTGTCATGATCTTTGAGGAGTTTTTCCTTGTTTGGTTTCTTTAGAAAAATGATATCTGCTCCAGCACTTCTTTCTGTCCACTGAAGTCTTCATCTGTCTGCAGGGCTAAAAAAACAAGAGGCAGGACTCCGTGGAAATAGAGTCTTATAATGCTATTTACAGTTACAAACAATGTTTCCATGTAGGTTTCTGCAAAGGAGAAATAAACTGAGAGGATGTATATGATGCAGACACAAAATAATTCACAACCCACATATTTAAAATACTAATATATAGCTTAAAGTGCAATCTTTGCTGATGTACCTTCTTTACATAATTTCATACTCAAGCTGCCATGTTAGGAAAGGGTGGAAAGTCTTTGTTAACTTCACAGAATCATAATGCTTATAGTATGATTATAATAATATGGCCAGCCAGGCTGTATAATGGCCATAAAAATTATTATGGCGCCTGCTAATTTCTGCATGAAAGCTTTAACATTTGCTTAAGCTATACAAGAGCAATAGAAATGTGCCCAGTTCTGACTAAAAGTTAAAAGCAATTAAAAAAATCTATGATTAATTCTGTAACAATTTTATTATTTATGTATTCAAGCTTCTCATGTGCAATGGTTCTATTATTCTTCAACCTGCCTTAGACATGTTTCCCATACCAACACAGACATTATTTGTGAATAATACAGGAAGCACTAGGGGTTCCAGGAGACATAGATGATTCAAATGTATGCCATTCTACTATGTGCTGTTAAACTGACAAAGCATTTCTAAAGCCTCTCTTTTTCTATGACTTCTGTATAGCTTCTTTTTATATTGGACCTTTCTGTGGGTTGTGCCTGAGAAACTTGAGAAACTTCCTTGCTATGAGGTAACAGGCTTCTCTGACTGATTATAGCATCTACTGCATAGCATACATCAGAAAAAGACAGAGAGAAAGGTATGAAGGCTGTCTTGTGCTCATTTATTTACACTCTGCCATTAACTAACTAAACAAACTTACACATCAGTAAGGCTAAAATGACTGAGGTGCTGCGAAGCTGGGAAGGAAATGTCATACAATAAACCCCTTACAAATGGCTAACAGCAACTTCTGACAACTAGTCAGGCTTACTGAATGTTCCTTTTTTTCTGTAGTGCACCTGCATAACATATGATGGCATAGGTTTATGCGGAAAGCACCTGCTCAGTACCAACTTAGTAACTTTGATTTTCTAATGGCTTTATCCTAACTGTACTCATATGTATGCAAAACTTCAAATGCCACAAGTATAAATCCAGGCAGTCCTTTAGCTCTTATAACATCTTCAGGATAGCAATCAAGTCTGCAAATTCACACAGCTAATAGGGGCCATATTTTGAAAAGGTCAGTCACTGTGTCTGCCTTATTAAGGACAACTAAAAGAATGAGATTATCTTCTCATGTTAATTAATCTACCTTGGGGCCCAAATCAATGAACAAAGACATCTGACAAAGTTATCTCCATCTTTGGTTTGGGCCATTCCTGATACAATGGTGGCTGAACTGTTTAGGAAACAACTGTTTCATAGAACAGCTGCCTTAAATGTCATTACAGTGCTCTACAACTAACTAAAATCAATGATGGCACACCTTAAGTGTGCTGCAGATAACTGTGGAAGGATTTACCGGCTATGGTTAACACCCCCTTCTAGCTGCCCAGGCCTTGTGCAGGAAGCCACTAATTGGTATTAAAGCATAGCAACCACAGTCTAGAGCTCATGTATTAATGCAAAATTGAGTCAGTGGTAAGTCTGGGTTAATACAGTGGCCTATGGACTGATGCAGCTAAGAAACAATAGAACAGTTCCATTTGGCAACGAACAACAGTCCTGCTACTGAGGCAGTGATTTTTGATGGCCCAGTAGAGCCGAACTGGCGACTCCCATCACTCCAGTTGCCAGATCTGAGTTTGGTTGTGACCGTTGTTGGAAGTCAAGGCTGTGTTTGTGCTACTGCTACCTTCCCTTGTATAGAAATTACCCTTCCGGAAACAAGTCCCCAGGTTCTCAGCAGTACAGCTAAGCAAACCACTCAACACAATCCTTCCTAGTGAACCGTGGAAGATCTCATGTGCCCTTACAGGTGAAGGCCTGGCAATAGTAAATGGAATGAACCACTAACTCTTCCACAGAACGGTTGTGATGGCCGCTGGTGAGTTGTGCTAGTTTGAGCTCTTAGCCAGTTCATCCCACAGTAAACAGCCAACCTGAGCTGAAAGAAGAGATAGGATTTCTAGGTGAATGGATTTAAGGCAGGGACAACACTCATTATGATTCCAATGAACTTTGCAGTGAAGATAAACCCAGTGAGGAAAAACATCACTCAAGAAAACACATACTGGGATTTAATTCTGGAAATAATGGAGACCATGATGATATGAAAAATTTTCCCTTGAGGATACCCTTTTGTTTAATATTATCTTTATTTTAGTAAAGCGTGGAGAATAATAGACCTGGTTCCTCACCAGGTGGAACTATACTTTTGGTAACACGGGGCAAGTACCTATATGATATATAGCAACGTAACAGGGAAGGGACTGTAATGTTGGGGTAGGGTGATGAAATAGAGCCCTGCTTGGAGGCACACTCCTTGGCTTCAGTGTAGCATTGTAATGCTTCCTGCTCTATGGTTCTGAGCCCATGGATCACAGATTAAGGCAACCACCTGACCACAAAAAGTGGTCTTAGAAAGGGAGAGGAGCACATACGCTCATCTGAATGAGTCAATGCATTAACAGGATGGGCCTTTTAAGTATTTAGACTGCATAGTCACAGTAATGTACCACAGAAGTCAGCCATGCTCTGACCTTTGATGTTTGTTCGAAAGGTTTCTTTTCCCTGTCTCAATTGTTTTAGAGGGCCCAAAGACCACATCACAGAGGGGAATGAAAGGTGAATGCACAATAACCTCATCATTCCTCTCCTTGCACAAAAATTAACAAAACCTTGCTTGCTGAGGTCTACCATGTAGTTGTGCTGTAGCTATGTGCTTTTATGAAAAACGGTCTAATTTCTAATCTATTTCATGTATTTCTGATCCTTTTCCACAGTTGAATTCTGTAAGAGGGTGCTGGAGTACCTGGAAAGCTGGTGCTGGTTACAGGCACACATGGTGACAAGTAAATGATTACTTTTTCTCTATCCCCACCTCTGAGCTGGGGATTTTCCACTACAGTGTCTTTGCTTAAGGAAAGTTTTAAAATGGCAGCAGAGTCTCAAGTTGTCTGATTTTAGTGCTGATAGAATGCTACTTGATTTGCTTGACTAAGGAAGCTGCTGGCAAAAAATGTTGCAATTGGCAATTTACTTGTCTCCATGCATATTTTGGCTCCATATCAACTTTCTGAAGTTTTTTTCCAGACAAGTGCAGAATAATCACCATATCTGCAATGCACCTAAATGTAAAGTTGATGAAAATATTTTATTTACACAGTCTAATGCAAAAATGTAGTTTGATATGTTATAAATATCAGTTATAATACTATTAATTAAAGCTCTAATCTCATTGTGGAATGAAAATATTTTTCTCATTTACTGGGACTGTATTCTCTTTTTTTTTTGTAGATCCAAGTTTAGGGTTTACAGGATCAGAAATGTTTCTTACACAAACGATACCAAACACAGGACATCTTATAGGAGTAAATATTTGAGGCTTACTCCCCTTCACACCCTCAAATATATAACTTTGCGTGATCTATTAACATGATAAAAAGTCATAGCTCTAAACAAGATTTGTCAATGCCCTCATGAAATGCCTCCTGACCACAGATCTCAAAAATGAAAGATGGAAGTAGTTTGCATTACTAAATTACTGCAGTTCAGTTGCCAAACATTTACACTCCTATGGGCATTCTCTTTTTTTTTCCTAATAAAGCAAAAAAAAAATCTTGCTCTGTATGCGACAGGTTTATATTACAAATCATTTTGCATAGGTTGTACAGGGTTTTTTTGAAAGACAATCATAGAATGCATTTGGATACATATACAGCAGTCTTAAACCATAGGAAAATATTTCTAGTCTAGCTAGACTTTTTTATTTTTCATCTAAAATAAGTAAAATAAATAACACAGGAAAGATATTTTTCAGTGCAAGTAAAGATCTCAGATTCTAACTCTTATTGCTAGAAAAATTGACCCATCCTAAAAATAATTTGTAAAATATAAGTCCAAAAAAAAAAATTTATATGAAAATTTGGAGAATATTAGGAAAGAATGCTGATTTAGTTCTAGTTCAACAAATTACCCCTACGTGACAAACCTTGTAAGTGCATATCTGTCTATATATACACAGCATAAGCTCATCCCAAAATCTCATTTATTTGAATAAGGCCTAAGCATATGCTTAAATTCTTTGCTGAATTACAGCCCTAACATAGCTGATTTGTAAAGCCAAAATCTAGGATGATATAAAGTAATTGACATTATAACTTCAGCTTTCCTCATCAATTTGAGCTTCCAAAGTTCATCTTTAAGGATGGCTTAGGAATCTCTAATTTTCTGCTGACATTTGTGACTAAGTTGTAGCAGAATTTATTGCTAACAGCAATATAAAGAGTAATGACATAAGGAAAAAAAGGTTAACATCTTTGATTAAAAAGCTTCATAAAATGACAAACCATGAGATCCTGAGTGACTGGATAGACATCTAATTTCTTTCGGTCAAATCCTCAATAGTAGTTGAGAATTTTAGATCAAGGTTCCTTTGGAGTACTTCTGATTTCCTGCTACAATGTGCGAGACAGACAGTAATGGTTTGCAGATTTTTTTCATCCAGCTAAATTTTCAAGTTCTCATACCTCAAATATGCTGTATGTTACTAGGAGAATTGCCCTGGAAATTAGTGAAGTCACATCCATTTATCCAGCTAAAAATTCAGCCTCTTGTTTATTATAATACCCAGCTAAATTCACATATGTAGAAAGTTCAAAGGTAGTAATACATATGCACACTTATTTTCTAAATGTCTTCTTTATGTGTAACTGCTAAGTGCATTTTTTTCTACTTGGATTTTTCAGGATTGTGATTTTACTTCAATGCTTTTTTTAAGGCTTTTTATTCCATTGCTTTAATTCACCTAAGTTCTTTCATGAGGAGGTCTGAAAGTAAAGGATACAAAGAAGCAAGAACCATTTCATCCCCTTAAAAGAGGGAAGAATCCAAAATAGACAAAAATTTACATCATCACATGGCCATACAAAATTTTAAAAAATATTTTCCAAAAATTTACTTGCAAAAAATCTAATGCCAACGTGTAGTCAAATTGTTTATTTTTATCTTCTACAGCCTGTTGTATTTCATATTTAAAATTCCAAAGTGACGTTGCATTTGTTAGCTTGGATATTTCCTGTCTGCTGTTTAATTAGATCCATTTTAAGAGGAATTTTTATTAAAATCATGAATATTCAGACTGCCACTGTGAAGTACTCACTCTTGACATCAGTGTTTGCACCAGGAGTATGCTGCATGTGCTTCAGTCCAGTTTGGCAGTGCCGTCTATTAAAATCACAAGTAATGCATTAAAACCTGCTTGAAAGTGTCAGGCCCTACCTGTATTCCCATCATAAGGGCTTTCTGCCAGACTAGATGATATTTCTGGGACAATATGACTCCTGGTTCCTGCCTCCCTTTATGTATAATATAGCTAACCCTATACGTGTAATGCTTTACGGGGCTTCAACTATATTAGTTCAGAGTCTACAACTGTTTTGAGAGATTCAGTTTAACCCTTTGCTGTGTTTCATAGACATTTTACACAATTTGCTTTAGGTTTTTTTTTACTCTGATTGAAGTATATTTTATGTCTAATTTTTCAAGGTCAAAAGGTGCAAGTTATACCACAAAGGAAAATCAGTTATCTAAAATACTACTACATATAAATAAGCTCTAGCATACATGAAAAAAACTTAACTGCCTAGGTTTCAATTGTTCGTGAATTGTTTCCTTGTAAAATATTCATAAAAGATATCTAGATAAGCAGGTAATCTTCAATCTTTCAGTCCTTTAATAGCTTTCTCCACTTCCAACACACTTATGTCAGAAGTTTCCACTTCAGCTCATGACTTACACTACTAGCTGTCAGAAATAAGTATGTTCAGTTTTCATTCTGCACAGTTTGTCCTTTGCACAAATTTCAAAACACACTATTGGCTCAACAATAGTTGTGAAGTAATTTTCTTTGTCTACACAATTTAAAATAACAGCTCTAATTTAGTTGTTTTTAAGTATTTGACTAAAAGTCCCACTCATACTGAAATAACATTTGAATAGTTTGATCTCTACTTAGATGAAAACCAGCTTCTTCTTTCCTAACCCTGCATGAAGAATACTCAGCTTAACTGCTTGGATCTATACCACCTGTATTTATCCGCATACGCAAATAAGCAGAAAGACAACTTTGAATTTAAAAAACAGCTTAAATCAGCTAAAGTGGTATGGAAAGTGAACCATCCACTGATGTCAGGAAAAGAGAAGAAAATGAACTTGAATACTGCATATGGAGGAAAGGGTGGTTTCAGATAGACTGAAGGAATGGGAAGAAAAAGAGAAAGCTAAGAGCGTTTGGGCAGCCATCACAACATAGATAATTAAACAAAGAGAGGAAAACGGCAATGTAACCCAGAGCCCCTGACTACAGGAAGTCCAAAGTCACTAAGCAGCAAAGAGAATTACAACAGGGGAAACAAAAGACTTAGGATGCAATGGTGGTTGCTAGAACAACTCCTAAACCGTGGATAGATACCGTGAGAGGGTACAACTGAGCACACAACCAAGGTGGACAACAGATCTAATTGGGAGATGATGCCAGTAACAAGAAGAACGTGATGAAGATCAGCTGCACATTTATGGAGGAGGGAAGGTAGAGCCTTTCTACAGTAATCGTTATAAACACAGAAGTCTCAATGTGGCTTTGTAAAAAACTTCTTCACTGCTTTTGTCCTTTAGAGCTCAGAAAGGAGAAAAGCAGATAATATACAGCCAAAATTCACAAGACAATTATCGCCTGATACCTGTAAGGACAATTTCTAATAAATATAAAGTAAGAAGCAACAAGAGTAAGGAATGGAAGCCAACTCTGCATCAGACTCACAGTCTTTAAGTACATATCTTCTAACTGAGCACTTCCAGATGAAGCCATACCTCCGAAATTTGGCACAGAGAATATTGTGCCATTTTACAGATTTTTCACCTGAAAATGCTGTAAATATTACAAGAGGTTTAGGTTTCTTGTGGTTTTTTTTTTTTTTTTCTGATGACTTAAAGCTTTTTCAAATAGCTTTTGGTTCACTATCTTTCTAAAATGGCATGTAATTAATAATTCTACTTGCATTTTGTTTTGATAGACCTGTTGAGAAGCTGGGCCTTTTAAAATTCCCTTGCAAGAAGAAAGTTTTATTTTATTGAACATCATAATATCGATTTATAAATTACTCCTTATGCTTCTGTCACTTTTGCAGTCTTTCATCTCACTAAAAGACTAAATCTGTCAATATGATGTAATTATATACCATTTAATGTGTACATTTAAATACAGTTATATCCATCCCTAATTACAAATTTTGTTTTAAAAAGACTTAAAAATGATAAAGTTCAAGACCAACTATAGAACATTTTGTTTATAAATTACTTAAAGCCATAAAAAAATTTAGACTCTTGTAATTATTACAGGATTCCTAACAGTCTTTCCAACTATAATCATTTACTCCATCTGATTTTCCTTGTTCATCTGACCATATTGTTGTCCCTTAAAATCAGAAAATGTTTTTAAAAATGAAATAACAATCTGCTAGACAACTGTAAACTTCTCTTTTTACAGAAAGATCGGTTTTAACAATATTCTTTTAATCAGATGTTATTCTAACTTCCACATATGTCTTTTAAAATTTACAAAGTCCTGATTAGTTAGAGAACGTAAAGTGGCCAGGAAAATCATGAGTGAAGTGAAGAACTGATGGGATTTTTAACTGTTCAATGACAGAAACTGATTTATTTTAATATTAACTGTTTCCATAAAGGACGGTCTTTCTGGGCTTCACTGAAGCATGGTGTGATACATCTACTTGACATTAAGAATTAGCATGCTTTTGTATGAAAAACATCCTGGCTTTCCCTTTCAGTTTACCTTCAGGAAGTTGAGGATGCAGTGGTTTATAAATGGAATGCTTTTAATCTCTGATTTATGGACATTTTACTAATTTACATGAAATCTTTATTAATAATGAACAATTTATCTGCTATGCTGCAAGGGACATTTTGCTACTGTATCAACACATTGGAGCTTTTAAAATCAGCCTTAACAATAATTTATTTGCAAAACCCAGAAGAGATTGGTAACACCCCCCAGCATCCAGAGACATCCAACCTGAAAAAAAGACATCACAATCAGTCTGTAACTGGTACTTAAATTCCTTTAAAAGTTTCCTTCTGATGGTATAACGGAAAGAATAGAACATTCAGATGTGTAAGCAGTAGATCTTTTACTTGATGACTAATTGCTCCAACTGCATGGAGAGGAACATGTTATAAAAAGTTTGAGCAGTGGAAAGTTGTGCCAAAAGATGCCAAGATAATAAAATTATTTTTCAGTTTAAAGATACATATTATGCTCCCACTGAAGTCAGTGTCAATTTTGACTGTGGCATCAACTGGAGCAGGCAGGGTAGCTATTCTGTATTGTTCCTACACCTGTCATTATGAAGGTGATAATGATTATTCTGACATTCTGAAACACAGCTTTTTTAAGGCTCTGGTTTACTGAACCCAAAGAAGCCTGAATCATAATAATGTGTTTTAGTATATGTAGAAAGAACCTGTATGCAATACATGCCTCCAGATTTCCACATTGTTTCATCCCCAGCAGATGTCAATTTGTATTTGAGAATGCAAGAAAGCACATGACAAAGAACCTTATACTGCTCCAAGAACTGACAAAACCCTTCAATTAATTTTGTTTCTTTTTGGATACTGCTATATTTTTTACCTCATTTACAAATTATATCTTTGCATTCCCTCCGTTGTACATGGATTAGCTTGAGATGATTGATTCTACTGTCTCCAAGATTGCTGAATTCAGTGATCTTATATACACCACATTTACTGTAATAAATGAAACTCTTTGGACTGAAATCTAAATACACATACTTCAGCTTAAACTCTTCACCAATTTAAAGCTGTTGTACTGAGGAGTTAAAGGAAGCTGGCATTTCCTTCTCTATCCTTTTGCACAGCCAGATGAATTCACTCTTAGAAGAATTTAATACTATGGATCTGTGCCCTACAGATCAAACTAAGAGCTGATAAGGGACTGAATAATCTCTACCATGGAACCATCGGGGTGATCAAGGAGTCCCAGTTTTCAAAGGAAAAGGCAACAATATTTTCAGAGCTGTCAAATTTTCTAAATTAATACACTTCAATAGGATTCTTCTGTTTTCCTTACAACTTGAATTTTGGCCTTACATCTGTGACAAGGAAAACACAGCTCTAAACTTTCTGACAAACCTGAGCCAAAGTGTGAATAATTTTTATACCAAAATTGGACTTTTAGTGAAAATCTTCAAGAATATTTGCTTTGAGGTTTCTATCAAAAACAAGATGCTTTTAGCTGAGTTTCCTCTTACATTTTTGTTTGAATTCTCAGTGTATGCAAACCTTATGCAAACTGCAGCCAGAACAAAGTCAGAACTCTTGCCAACAAAAACTGCTGAGTTTCACACAGCTTTAAATATTTTACAAGGTCTGAAGCTTTGTTTGCTCTCATTTGAAAGAACTGTTAGGATACTGCCCACAGTTTGCCTGACCTCAGCCTGTAATTTGGAAGGTTTACTCTCGGGCATACCTGTAACTTTCCACTTCACACTCAGCGTCAACTATTTAGGAAGAATCGAGTGGGAAAAAAAATGGAAGGAGAGTCTCAGTCTATGTCAAAAATCGCATTACTTATTTCCAAGTCACTGAGAAGTTAGACAAAAAGTTATTGGATGCTTACAGATCAATGTCCTGTAGGACAAACAAAGCAATATACTGTGTGGGGCTTGATACCTATCACACTAGTGAACATGATCATCATCACTGTAAGGCCATAATGAGTAGAGTAGAAATCTATATTATCACAGGTGACTTCGATCTGAGAAAAATATAAATAATGTAATGAAGTCTAAATGCAGGTGATGGAGTGTACCCACTCCTAGTGTGAACAGAATGTATCCATGCTTATTTTTCCAACTTTTTAAGTATCACTAATGAAGTAGTGATAACAATAATTATCAGTAACAATTTTGTAACACTAAAGACACTGCACAGACAAAGAAGACCTGGACATTAAAAGAAAAAGTAGCAGTAGTTCAGTGGCAAGGAACTTGAAGTTGAGCAGATTTCCATAGGCAAATAGAAGAAAACTGAAGCTACTAATATATGTACATGTATTTATACATCTATCAGCATTTTTAAAAGGCTGATTTTATATTGCTAAAAATCACTGAATCAGCTGCCTGGGAGAAAAATATGAATGGTAGTAGAAAACGTTTTAAGGATATCAAGAAAAAGTTGAAAAACAAAGACACTTTCAGATAAATGTGACAGCAGCGAGGATCTGTATGTACGTCTGGATCTATATACAAAAATATATACACAAATAAGAAGCAGGAAAATGTCAGCAAGAAAAATAAACTAAAATCTGGAAACTTTGGAAAACCAGTAAAGAAATCAACAGCTCTAAGGAGAAATCTATGGTCCATAGGGATAAGGACAATAACAACATTTTCCATACACTAGGAGCAATGAATATGTTCCTAAAATTGGATATAGACCATGGCCACATAGATACAGTAGAATGTTATTAAAAGACAACATACAGTTATTACTTCTGTTCTGTATCTGTAGAGGAAAAAATCAGATCATTTATATATTCCACAAAAATAATTATACAATTTCCATATGAAAGCAAAGGAAGGATATTATACAAATACTAGAAAAAAAAAAATTAAGTCAGCAGGTCAATGTAATTTGCATTTAAAAGTTTTAAAGAGCTAGATAGTTCAGAGTTATCTGAACTATAACTGTTGATTTTCAGAAACTGCTGGAACACTGTAAAGATTCCAGAAAACTGGAAACAAAGCTGATGTTGAACATATATTTAAAAGGTGAGCCATCCAGATAATTACATATTTATCAACTTAAGATTAATTCTAACAAAAGGAATCACTGATACAGCTTAATTAATACAGAATTTTTAAAAGGTACTAAAAATATGGCCCGTTAATAGAAACAATGGCAATAGAGCCTGACAACCCAACTGACCATTTTTTTGCTGACTCCAAGATCAGAGTACTCTTTCTGACACTTCTGTATGACAACTGACTCTGTAATGTGCAGCATTTTGGCTAATACAAAACTAGGAATATCGCAAAGGTTAAGAACTGGTTAATTTAAACAATGTGATGTTTAACATGAATAAGATCAATACTTTCTCTAATGACTGTTTACTGCCATTATCAGTTATCTGGAAGAAAAGGTAAAATTATCATTGCTAAATCCTGTAGATGACACAGTTTGGAGGACTGGCAAGCAATGATAAAGATGGGTCACTGGTACAGAATGAGGTCACTTAATAAAACCGATATACTCAAACAGTATGCAATTTAAGACAGCCAATCACAAAGCTGTATATCAATCTACATTACCACAATGGGCACTTTCTCGTCTTACAACCTAGAAATGAAACCATCTAGTGAAAATCATCCTTTCAACTGCTGGGCATGGGAAAGATAATTTGCAGGAGTCAGATTCCAGCCACAGCGTTGAATTCCAATTTTGGTATTATGTCATCTGAGAGTTAATAAAATTGCTGCAAATAGTAACACAGACTTGCAACTCCATTGCAACCTAATAGTAATGACAATACACAGATAGCCCCCTTTTCCTCAGTATACCCAAAAAGGACAGGAACAATCTGTCTAGATTCAAAGTCTTTGCAAGATTTGAGAGGCAAATACATGGGTAATACAGTTCCTTGGGCCTGAAAGTTTTTCCTGACATGGGGAAATAGGGAAATCTCTTCATGCTAGAAAAAAAAAAAGATGGATTGTAAGAAGTTATGAAGGAAAAGAAGCCTGAATCTAATGAGAAGCCAGATGGAAAGTTTGCAAAGATGGGAAGACCATGTTCAAATAGAGGGACAGGAAGATGGCTTTCAGTGGCAGGATTTTTGAAGGATCAGCTCAAGAAAAAGATTTTGCAGTAGGTAACGCACAGTGTAATTTAGGTTTGCTCTAAAGATATACAGCTGAGAATGGTAAGAAAAAAGGGTGCTACAGGAGTAGAAGCAGCAATGAATGACCATAATATGTGAGACAAGGAAAATGAAATATAAATCTCCCAGTAGGCACAAAAATAGAAAAGCTGAAGTGTAGAAGGCTTACAAAGGTGAATCAAAATTGAGATCATATTTCCAGCAAAACTGCAGTTGTTTTCAAATACTAAGCACTGAATGTATAACACTGGTGAGAGACATACTACTATCACTAGTGTTCAGATAAAAGGAACACAAATTGGTTACGTCTGAGGAGGATGCAGCTTACAAATCTTTGTTAAGCATTCATACCTTAGATCTGAACTAAATTAATCCTGCTATCAAAGACTCCCAGGGAAAAGACTCTTGTCTGGGAACAGTAAGGCCCTGTATCACCACGCTTGCCACCTTCTCCTGTCTCCCTTACTATGCTTTGTGGTCATGCACCACAGTAAAGGAACGCAGAAAGAGAAATTGCAGTGCAGACAGTCAAAACCACCACATGAAAGCTTTTCAAAATGGATTGGGAGGTTAGCTTAGCTGGCCAAGAAGTTTTTTTAGCAAAATAGTGGGGAAAAAAGCACACAACATGAAGGAATCATGGGAAGTTTTATCATCCCTCCATTGTATCTTGAAAACATGTTCTCCTTCCTTTTCTCTTGTTTTATACATCCAAGCCATATATTGTTTTTTCTTCCTTCTTAGCAACGACACCCTTGTTTTCCTTACCATTCTGATTTCTAGTTCTTCTAGTCTCTTGTTCCTCAAAATCTTGACTTAAAAACATTTTCCAAGAAATGTTTTCTGCTCTTTGTCTCTTCCTGATTATTTCTCCCTACCTCTTCTGTGCCCATCTACTATGTTCTCTTAATCCTATCTGCTTTAAATAATAACACTTTTAGGATAAGAAAATGATCATATTCAGTGGTTCACAAATGCACATTTAGGCTTACGGGCATTTAAGTGGCAGTACTGA
>VZSZ01003880.1:1055-43837 GCA_013398815.1 Ibidorhyncha struthersii
AATGCGAAGCAAAACTCTGCATTTATGCTACTAACTTATACTTATTCAATATATGTTACAAGACGCCTATACATATGCATTACCTATCCCTGTTTCCCATGCAAATCAGTTCTCCGCCTATTTGAGTCTGCGCAGTATCCCCTCGTGGTGGTCGTTAGGGGTCGTAGTGATGAAGTAAAGGATCTCCTCTTCATCACTGCGAGTAACCTGTGTCTCCCAGGCACGCTCAGATCGTTCCTGGCGCTTGGCCATATCGCAGGTCTGGTTTCAACCGGTCTTCGTAGTCTTGGTTCCCGTTTCAAGTGCTCCATGTACCGCTTCGTGATTGTTTGAGACCAGTCATCCAGTTTAGGAATGGCTCCCCGAAACTACCTGTTTGGCCAAGCTAAAAACATTCATCATGTTTAATATTTCCCTACAGCTATCCCTACACTAGCATTCACTTTAAGCTCCCTGTCTCAGGTTGGTGTCAAGAGGATGGGGCCAGATTGTTTTCAGTGATACCCAGTGACAGGACAAGGGGTGATGGGCACAAACTGGCACACAGGAAATCCCATCTGAATATGAGGAAAAACTTTGTGGGTGATAGAACGCTGGAACAGGCTGCCCAGAAAGGGTGTGGAGTGTCCTTCTCTGGAGATATTCAACAGCCCCCTGTTTGCAACCCTGTGCAGCCTGCTGTAGGTGAACCTGTTTTGGTAGGGGTGTTGGACTAGATGATCTCCAGAGGTGCCTTCCAACCCCTACCATTCTGTGGTTCTGTGATTAAAAAAAAAAAAACCAACATAAGGCTTGGATTGCTGCAAGTGTTTTTATTTCTATTTCAAGGAAAAATCAGAGAGGAAATTAAATCACCTGCAGTCCCAATTAGCATTTAAACAGTCTCCACTTGGCAGTGAATTTTGTGATCTTATTTAGGTTAAACAGGTGAAGAAAGCATTTGTTTCTATCTGTGCAGCTGCTGCTGGGTCAAGTTTCTTCTGAAAGGATGCAAGGATTTATGACTATGTCAGAGTTGTCAGACACAAGAGTGTTTTCTAATTCCTCATATTGAGGTCATTTGTTGGACTCACCCACGTTCAGATCAAGATATTCATGCTTTCTCCCTGTGACTTAATATTCTTGGAAAAAAGGAAGCATGAATGCAGCCTTGAATTCTCATCACATTTCTGTGTCAGTGTGTACTTCCCTGCAGCTCAGTCATAGCAAGGGAGATGACATGTTAGTGAGGAGCCTTGATGAAGGCAAGAGTATTCCCAAAGAGGCAACAGTATATGGGCTCCATGTAACACATCTCTTCTAACTTTCAGGATTATATTTGAGGAAGCTCAGTGCTCTTGTGGGAGCTATGCATTTCTTTTTGAAACCTGCTTTTCTACTTTTTCTACCTTTGTTTTAGTGTGGTGAAGCCACTTCTGCTAAAGATCTGCTAAAGATCTGGATGTGGATATCTGCGACCCCTGCAGGAGACAAAGTTATTCACCACTCTTAAGGTGACCCTGTGGTCAGGGGAATTAAATCTTAGCCACACAGAACTGTTGGGTTTAAGATGAGCCAAAAGAAGGAGTAATCAAAAGGATAATTCTATTCTGTCTCAACATTTGTTATAATCTCATGACACAGTGCTTGAACAGAAAATCAGAGAAATGTCTACCTCTGTCTCTTCCTACCTGGTAGAGAAGTAACTGATGTGTAGGGGAGATAGGGAAGTTATGTTTTTGTAGC
This sequence comes from Ibidorhyncha struthersii, assembly GCA_013398815.1. NCBI lineage: Eukaryota > Metazoa > Chordata > Aves > Charadriiformes > Charadriidae > Ibidorhyncha > Ibidorhyncha struthersii. Next base: position 2,781 of record VZSZ01003880.1, read on the forward strand.
TTTGGTAGAGTGTGTGAACAACTTCTTTCAATAAAAGTAAGGCAAGGAGTCTCATGGAAGGGAGGTTTCTGTGCTGTTCAACTGTTTGCTTATTTTCTACTTTTAATTTATATTCATTTTTGGTGTGCTTTCAGCTGCTCCCAGGCTCACATGTGAAGCAAATAATTGTTCCACACATATGGAACAGTAACTCATTCTGACCTTCTCCAAAACACATCAAGAATTGCTAGTGTCTGCACCACAGTAGGTCTAGCTCAGAGAAGATGAACGAATTTATAGATGTTGATGGCTGTGTGAGTTTCATGCTAATGCAGCAATATGCGTTACAAAACAGCCTTGTACCAAGCCAACTCAATGCACAAGCAGCATAAATGTAGTGTTTAGCTTGGTGAAAGATTTTTGACCATCTTGTCTTTTTTTCCACTGCTTACATATTCTGAGACAGGAAGAGCAAGCCCTGGTATTATCTATTTGCTGCATTGTTTCCAGTGAGAGTATTTATGAATATGCTGATTAGCTCCCTCCTGTAATAGGTTTGTGAGATATATACATTTACCCTAGGAACTGGTGGTGGAGTTCCCTTCACGCTGGCCACTAGACAACCACCAGATGGTAAAAATGTTTGCTTTGTTGCCACTTTGAACTGTACTTAAGCTGGCAATACAGAGGTGCAAGACTTTGTAACTCATTACAGGCCCTTACTTGAGCAGATTTGTAGTAATGCACTGCCATTTTTCATAACTACAATATAATTACTTCATTTATCCTCACACTTCTTTCACTTTATGTAACATATTTTTATTATATATAAAATACTGGACTGTATTTAACATGTAATCTTGATTTATTAGAAACAGTGCACACTGTGGAGGTTCACTGGTGTTTTTTCATGGCAGCATTGTAAAGCTGGAATGTTCTACAATAAAATGGAAATCATTCTGTCCAGGACATTAATAGCTAAGTTTAAGTTTACTGTGGCCAAACCAGAATACCCCGTAGTTGCCCAGCATTGCTCCTTATATAAAGAAGTTGGACAAAAATACCATCATGTCTGCTGGGCATACGGCTTGGAAAGCCAGTTAATCTTCACTCTATTTCTAGATATGTACAACTATGTTGCCTTCTGTTTCTTCCTAAGCAACATTTCCAGGAAAATAGAGTAACTTCCCTGTAGGTCCTCATTATCTTAAGCTTGGTGCACTATAGCAGCCATAACAATGAGGTCCTAAGCACAGTTGCTATACTGTGGCTAATAATCTGAAACTATTGGCTAATCAACCTCCAACTGAAATATAGCTAGAAGATAAATAATCATCTTTTTGATATTGTTAATTCAGTAATTACATCTCTTTTTTTATTGCAACTTGCCTGCATAGCTTACATTGCCTCCCAAATATGTTATAAATCCTGTTTCAGGAATAAAATGGAAGGGAAGAGAAAGGAAGGCTTCTGACCCCAGCAAGCTAACCAAACATGACCCAGCAGTACAGCTGCACTTGCATGGCACTTCACGCAGGCTAACCATTTCTGATGATGATGCTGTTAGCTCAAGTACAACGATGACTCTGTTAATACAGATACTGGTGATACAGAACAGGCTTTTGCTCAGCCATGTTAGTATAAAGGCAGAGTAACCCTGAGTATAGCTAAATGTTTGTGAGGATATGCCATCCATTGCTCCTCTTGTTTGTTTGTAAAATATGTCCCTCTTCGGCTGTTCTTGTTCCAGCCTCTGTTGGGTGCATGAGGTCTCACTCCTTCCCAATCTGTGTCAGTATTCATGGTATAATAAACAAAATTTATGGTGTATGTGATAATTATATGACTTTATAAATAATATTATATCTCCCACTGTTGCTTATATCCCATATGAAATTTTCCAGAGTCACTTTTATTTTTCTCTCTCAGAACTATTCTACAAAGGTGTTGTGAGGGATAATGAAACGGATGCAGATGCACAGAAATTTTATAATAATGCATTCTCAATACATATATTTTACAGTAGTAAAATTCAAAACAGAAAAGGGACTCATTTTTGGACTCTGTAGAGGGATTAAGTATCTTATATTAAGTAATATTCAGCATTTTTTAATGTAATCTGAGCTTCAGAATAGATCTAGTTGCATACAAAGTCTCCAACATATATATTATAAGCTGTATTACAAGCTGACCTACCCAGTTTTATACAAGTCCCAGAGTCCTGAAAGTTTTGTTTCCAAATTTGTTTCCTCACCTTGGATAAACTCTACATCCATGTCACTCATGAGGACTGAAAGGAAAATTAAATGTAACACGTATATAGACTTTATTCTTTCAGAGAATACAATTAACACTTAAATGTTTCTGTGGCAGAAATTAGTAATTCAACTCCCATTCAACACTTTTATTTAGTTAAGAGCATTAGAAAGCTCTGTGTTTTTAATCTGGAACTATACTGACAAGTTTAGTGCCCTGCTTCTCTGTTTAGTTCACTGTTGTAATTCCACTGGTTCTTTCGAGATATTTGCGATTTATGCCGCTGGAAAAACAAGTAACACCAGGACTATTTTTAACAAACCAAAGCTCCAAATTTCTTTTGGGACTAATAGTGGTGTTAAAACAGAAACATCCTTTGTTGTGGTAGAAAATAAAATTGAAACATTTTTATATGCTGAATACGAGTCCCTGTATTTATTTTTTTGTGTGCAAGTAGAGATCTGAGCATTTCCTGCTACCTGTGAAACAACATTTACATAGGAGCATAACTTTTAGATTCAAAGGTGTTCAGCAGCGCATTCCCCAAAAGCTAAGCAATAAACAAACAACACACCAAAGTATTTTCAGAAGATATTTTGGTTTACATTCTACTGCTTTCAACAATTTGAATTTCTACAAACAGCAATAACATAGTTGTTACGTTTCACAATATCAGAACAGTGTTTAGGCCTATGACTGTGAGATTTACACTCATGTAAAGCCAAACATCCCAGAGTGTTAGTAGAAACAACTGCCTTTATAAATTCAAGCGCAGGTTAAGTAACTGTCATCTATCAGTGCTGTAAATAGGACTTCTGGCATGCATTCTGGAAGAGTGGCATAGAAGTAAATGGGAGACAAAAAGTCTCTTATTTGGAAGGATAAACTCATAAAATGTGTAGAAAATGAGCCAAATAATCTACACTATGGAAGATTATTTAAGTTTATACAACATTCTTACTGGAAAAGGTACAATTCTATACATTATGTATAGCTTGGTAGATAAGACTTTGGATCAGCATTTGTTTGAGAACATATTTGAGAATATATATTTTGTTCGAAGCCAATCATTTAAAGGTACCTTTTTGTACTTCCAGGCAGGCAGGAGCAACAACAGCCTTTGGTTTGAATAGACAGGAATTTGATGTCTCTGTGGCACCTAGCCTAAGCTGTTACTGAGCTTCATTAACATTCCAGAAACAAACAAACAGTTTTCAAAGGGTTTAAGAGCTCACATTTTCTGCCATACTAGCCAGGTCATAAAGCTTTTTGGTATGCTCTGAGTAGCAGGCAGAAGGAGCTCATGTCTGCTCACAGTACTCTGTACACATTAGCCTTACTATGCCTCAATATTCCAAATGAGAAATAGGGTGAATAGAAGCACTACCACTAAATTTTAAATTATTTACCACACTTTGGTTTTGTCTATATGCCTCTCTGTTACCCAGAACAACAGACCAGCTTTGTAGTTCTGAAACAGCATTTATAAAAATAGTAATAACAGACACTGCTCTCAATTTCAGATGTAGTAGAGGCAAGGGTAGGTTTACTAGGAATTCTCCCTTTCCTTTCTGCTCTCTGTGACTATTATCCTATGTAGAACTAGTGAATTATTTACTTGGAATTTTATCCTTGTCTTAAAAAACCTGTGCAAACTGGTACAATTTTACAGTCTAATTCACCAGCTCTTCACTATTAGATGGATTGTTCATACAAACTTATTTCACTTTGGAAGTGTTTGTACTCTACCTGTTCTCGCTGTTTATCTTTTGTGTAATTTGAAACATATTTCTATTACTATATACTGCTTGGGTGATTGAGCTTCTTCTGAGGCAGAAGGTAAATAAGATTAAGTCATAAAAAGCTATTAGTTTTGTGCGAATACCTTTGCATGAATATAGGTACAGCTAAATATGTAAACTCTAAACGAATGAATGTTCACAAGTGTGTTTGGAAGTATATCACAAAGTATAGGTAAAGGAAAAACACATTAGAGGAGGATTTTTTTGGTACATATATTACAGAAGCTAAATGTCTATGAGACATGGACAAAAGGAAAGTCACTTTTCTTCCTCTTCTGTAGTAAACCCTTCCAATGTTCATGACAGGTGAGATGTTTCAAATCATTTATGTCACAATAACTGGGAAATTAACCTGACTATAAATAGTCATAAAAAGAAATACATTTGAGTACATTCTAGGTATGTAATGTATATATTTTTATTAAAATTTGTTCATGTATTTCTACATATTTAATATGCATAATAGAAGATAGTGAAGCTGATAGTAATGAATTCTAGTTCTGGAAGTAGAATTTCAAGTGCTAGGAAACTGATAAAATGAAAAAGACATAAAAAGGCTAAGAAAGGCAAAAATATTACTAGGCTATTTCAAAGGAAGAGTATATTAAGATAAAAAGAAATCTTAATGATAGTGCTTATTCATACAAAGTGAAAACATTATAAATATAAGTAATAATATGGAAAATATATATGTGTTCAGCAAACACGTATATATTTCTGTTTTGACTTTGGAAAATGCCAGACAATTATGAGGATATAGTTAATCAAGAAATACTTTTTACAGCAATGGGAAATATGCTTAAAAGGAGTTTATTACATATTTAACTTTTTTTTTTTTTAATCACCACATCTGGATAACTGACAATTTTGAGACATAGGTAAAATATATTGTATACTATCAGGCTCTGTCTCTTATTCCCATAAAGGGAAGCTGTTATCTTTACTTTGCCTGTGTTGCCGTGTTTGTCCCTATTATGTTTCTGTTCAAAGGTTAATATTTTCAGAAAGCTGCTTAAGTCCCTATTCTTCACCTTGAATAGTGAAAATCAACAGTAACAAACATTTAGTAAAGGTTGTGGCAGATTCTCCATCATTTATCAGATTCCAATAAATATTGAAAGTTCTATGACCTGTGCTGGTAATGAGAATTTTTTCACCTGAGAATCTGTGATTAGCACAGACTTTGTTATTACCTGATGCTGGTTCTGTCCGCATCTGGGTGAATCTTCTCTTTAAAAGCCAGTGTTTTCATTTTTTTAGTGCTAGCAAATATTTTCCGTACTTACATGTTACTGTTGTAGAACTGCTGGTAGGTAGCTGCAAAATAACAGGATATTGCTGCTATGGGATCCTCTTTTCCAAAATATGTAAGAATGTGGTGTGGTTGGGGCCAAGTGGTGTAAGTACAATCCACTCTGAGCCTTTCTCCTATAGAGGAATTAGCCTGTGTACAATTTTCCCCAAGAGCTACACCTATACATAGCTTTTGCATTGAACAGGACAGAGGAAATGCCGTTGATGGTGTTATGACCCCCATCAGAGCCAGGCAGTTGAGTTTGTCTTTGGTTTGTATCTGTGCAGCTGGCAGTTTACATGAGCCTCAGTCACAGATCAGCACATGATGCGAATCATGAGCACTATAAGGTTCCGTTGACCTTTTTCTTCTGAAATTTAATATGGTAGTAGTTTCCTTTTATATCATCTTGGCATTATTCAAGCTATGGCCTTATTAAACTATGGCCTCAGACATTAAGAAATCCTCAGGCTTTTAAAGAAGATAGGCGGAGAAAAACAGCACGTGTTGACCCATTGAGCTGTTCTACCAACAGATTAACTTGAGCTGCATGGGAAATATTGGCTTCAGAATCCCACTGTCATTCCAGCCCATTTGAAGCAGTCACCTTCTCACCATCCAAGGGTGGAGCTCTCTCATTTAGAAGACATTAAGAGAAAGGAACACAGAAGAGTCTTTAGTATTAAAAATGATGTGAAGTTTGTTTTCCAAGAGTTCTTTCCAAACTATACCACACTGCTATTTTTATGTTTACCAGTACTAATACTGTTTTATAAACACATAAGTTACTTATAATGAGGCCTAACATTGCCAATTTTGCCTGGGCTCCATTTTGTGTATGGCTTACCTTAGGAGAGACTTTTGTGTTTTAAGAAGAATCCATCAGACTTGTTGTAAATCTCGTTTAGGCTCTGATTTAATCATCTGTAATAGCAGAGATTATATTCCCATTTAAAATCCTTCTATGCACTGCAATTTTAGAGTACAATGCCATTTTTTAATTTCCTTCAACTAGATGTTTTATATAGAACTTTGCCTATATCTCCCCATACCATACAATTTAAAACATATTGAAATTAGCCCAGTGGTAGAAGAAAAATGTATAATTTATATACACATTTGAAAAAAGCCCTATGGCTTGAAATTCAAAAGAGACATTGACAGCCTTTATTGGCCTTCTTCCCTAGAATTACTTTCAGATCCACTTGCAATTTAAGCTTTTTTCAAAGATGAAAACATGTCCACAACTTGTACAGTACTCTACTAAGGGGTGTTCTGTGTCAGAATCTTATTCTTAGATAAATCATCACTCTGAATACCATAGCTTAGCAACACAAATAAGAAACAGCATTAAAAAACAAAAGAAATAGTATTGAAAGAAAACCTATCTTACATTGTGCGTGTTTTTACTCCACACTGACTCCTTGACTGATCATTCTTCAACCTAACTTTCTCTAAATAGAACAAATGGCAGGAGTCCCCATTCAGCAGACAGAGGTTGTGGCATGCATGCAGTATAGCTGGTGTTAGAGACAATGACTGCAAGACAAACAGGTAAATAAACGTTGAGCTTTACTGTGTGATATGAGAAGGGAGAAGGAAATAGGAGAGGATATATTGTTGCTTGCAAGATGAAATCAAGAGAAGAAAGGGAACTTATGTACAGGTAATAAATATACATATGTATATAATCATATAAAAAGAACATACGAATATGATTTGTAGTGAAATTTCTGAAAGATACATTAGCTCTAATTTCAGGATAGCAGTTATTAGTGATTCTCACGTACGCAGAAAGTGTTTGTGAAAACCTCCTAACTCAGCATGCTAGAAATAATGCAGCGCAAACACCCCACTCTGAACTCCAGCCCAGGTTTCCCTGTGACTACACTTTGCTCTTCTAAACAGAGTTAATTCTGAAGTATGAAATCTTTCCTGATGGTTCCTGTTGGAGAAGCTTTTAGTCACTTCTTCCTTGTCCACATCTAGGTTTCACTGCTCCTGCACCCAGGCAGCTCACTTTTGGTGTCCTGTGTCCCTCTTTTGTCTTCAGAAATGAAGCTTCGTCTTGTCTCTCCCACAGGGTTTAGGTCTTCATTTCTCCATATTCCAAAACACTTCATTTAAGAAAGACTTCAGGAAAATATGATAACTGGTTTATGAGTTCTTTTAAAGCTTCAGCTCAGTCTGTGACAGGGTTATAAAACTGTCATCTTTTTAAAAGAATTCAACTTCCATATTCTAGTCCCTCAGTTTCCTCAGCAGTGAATTTCAAAGGATGATTATTTGCTGCACTGATAATTGTTTCCACTAATATGCTCTGAATCAAAAAAGAATGCCAAAACTTTTACAAAAGCAATAGCCTACTTCCCCTCTCTGAAATAGCATAAGATAAAGCAAAACAATCTTTCCATAGCAATAACACTGGAAGAACTCAATTTGATTAATTAAGCCAAACAAATTTCTCACAGTGCTAGAATAACTCAGTCCCTGAATTCAGTAAATAGAGAACTTGTGATAGAACAGGAGGAAATGCTTATTCAAGCTTGGAAATACTGAATTTGAGGTGGATGAGGCTATCGTTTATAGTTTTACTCTTCCAAGAAATCATTTGCCACTTTTGGAAAAAAGCTGTAAGACAAATCTCTAAAACCACAGTTCACAAAGAAACACAAAAGGTGGCAATCAATTGTGCCCAAAGTTAATAGGAGATTCAGAAAAGAGCTGTAATGAGTTACACAGAACGTATCCAATATTTAGAAAAACTTTTAATCTGCCTTACATACATTAAAAGCTCGAAAAATTGGAAACTGAAATTGGCAATATTTAAACTGAAAATAAAATACACTCTTTGTAGTTAAATGCTACAACAGATTGTTGAGAAACTCTGACGAATCTTCAGCATCAGCTTTGAAGTCAGGATGAGATGTTTTTATGGGACACGGTTTCTTCTTCAGTCATAAACTTGCTGACATAGGCAGCAAGAGCAACTTGGTCATATTCCTTTGACTGCATTAAAAAGGGGGCAGATGAGGGTGTTATGGTGGTCTTCCCTGTCCTTAAAAACTCTGTCAATGAAAACCAAACTAGCTTTTATAAGAATTGCAACTTTTCTGTTATTTTTGTATTTGAACCTCAGCTTCAATACGGACAATTATTCAGATAGTTTAGAAGTTTAGAAGAGAAGATTTCATCCAGGTATAAAATGAATATTTTACATTAAGAAGCTTGTGTTTTTTTCTTCCTGTCTAAGCAACTCTGTCTTGATGGTACAATTGACCTATATTTTCTGATGTATTCAAATAAAAAAACACACTCAAATATGCCCAGAAAGCACAAAATTTAAATATAAAACTGTTTTTCTATTTCTTTTTTCTTTCACTTGAAATATACATTTACAGTGCAGAGTAATTCACTTCTTTTAGTGCCTTCATTAATGTGGTCAATAAGCTCAATGAATATTCTTTCATTTTAGAGACAAAAAAATTTTCTGTGTAATTTTTCTCATCTCTTTCTATAAGTATGCAGTAGTTCCATAAAGGCTGAAAAAAGAGGTTATTAGTTTTATGGCATCTTAAAGGAAAGAAAATTTATGAGAGTAAACTTTAAAAACTAGCAACTAAGTTGAAAAAAATGCATACCTATCAAACAGGGATTTCCAAATACTAATTTAGGCACACTGATGATGTGCAGAGTCTTTAAGATACTGTGGGAATCCGTTTAGTCTTGTGTTCTTGACTGGTAAATTGCATTAAATTTCAAGTAAGTTACATAAAGCTCTTTCTATTATAATTCTTCTGATTTGTTTTTGACAAAAAAATGGGAGGAAAGGCAGTTCATAAGAGCTGCACCAAACTGGCACATATTATGCATGTAAATCTAAGCCAGACTTGGGGTAACACAGTTTGGATCTTCAAGAGAAATAGGAGGATGCTGGAAAGTAGAAGGGCTATACATGAATGTATTTATCTTGGTTTTACTTATAGTTGTGGACTTAAAAGTACCAAAAAATATTAGTGTTGATTATGCATTACATAGCTCATTCTAGTCATGTTATTTGCTTGCTGCATCCTTGATTTTTGCTTTCTGTGTTAATTTTGTAAATCAGTGTTGTACTATATTGAGCTGGGACATTCAGTAGGATCTTTAAAGCTCTCTAATCTATTTATTTTCCTACAACCTTATCTAAAGGAAATCTTAATTGACATAGCTATATGAATGACTCAACAAAGTGGTAGCTAAACTGCAGTCCACAGGTTGCCTTGGATTCTCACAGTACTCAACTCTGTCAGCTATTGACGTACCTTGCAAAAGCAAAGTTACTGCAAATATTGTGTATCTTGGCTAGATTTTGAGGACAATGAGTCCTTCCACTAATAAGTCTATCTGGTATCTTAATTGGTAAGTAAATGAATAAAAGTTGTGTTTATTGCTGTGTAACTGACTTGTTTGTTTTCCTTGTTATCATTGATTTATTTTGGAGAGGGGAAAGGGACAAGTCTTTGAATTAATTTATATCTCCCCTACAATTGAAAAGTCATCTGTTTTTAGGAATTGGACCTACTATCTACATATTTCCTCAAAATGGAGGCTAAAAGTACAGAAAACTGGAAATGTCATAGTAAGGTGAAATGGTGTGTGATAATGTTTCTCTAAATTGTTCAAATTAGCCAGCTATGTACATAAGTGACTTATCATCAAAAAGCCAAGAACATGTCCCGTTTCTTGAAATGTTTTTAAAATTTGCCTTGTGCTAATGGAAACACTTGCTGCATTTGGTCTAAATTTGGGGAAATTATTAATTTCTAGCAAACCTGGTTGCTGTAGGGCTATATTCACATGAGGGGCTAAACATACACAATAAGGACAGCAGCATCCAAAGTGGTTTATTTTTTAATTATTTTTTCCAAACAATGATTTTGTTATGGAGTACTGTCTCTACTTGTAATAAATAACACTCATTTCTTGCCCTATGCCTGTAACACATGACAGAGTATCACTGTCAAGGTCTGTTGCAATACCCAGCTAGTCACCCCCAGCTAGTCAACAGAGCACAGTAGTCTGCAAATGAAGAACATTTGTCTGAATGACGTATTTCTGAATGAGAATTCCTTTGTTTTGCAGAGAGTTTGGCCGCTGGAAAGTGAACAATCTTGCTGTTGAAAGAAGAAATTTCCTTGGCTCTCCACTGCCACTTGCCCCTGAATTCTTTCGTAACATAAGGCTACTTGGACGTCGCCCAACCCTTCAACAGATCACAGAAAACCTTATCAAGAAATATGGGACACATTTCCTACTATCAGCTACCTTGGGAGGTAGAGTTAATGCTTGGAAATATTGCGCATGAGTTTGGCATGACTGAACTAAAACTGTTGGTCACAACTGATTTCTCTGTAAAACTGTAGTGGTCCCTTCTCAGAGTAGCTGGGCTGAGCAGTTCTCCCTGGGCTGGACTTTAAAGCATGGGAGCAGATTTTGACTGCAAGCCTCATGGCTCCTTCTTCTGCTGATGTTAAATTTTGCTTTATTGATTCTGTATAAACAATTTTAGGGACAGAAAGATAAGAAATCCCATTGTTAAGACTGAGGTACTTTTCCTGACTTCATGGAGTGAGTGGTTCTGGTCTTTTGGGGATGTTTCTCTGCGCCAGGAGGCCATTAAGGAGAGTGACTTTTTTTTCTGTAAAAGGCACTTATAACAATTTACATAATAAGAGATTACAGAAGTATCTGGGTCCATTACAGTACTGTAGAGATGAAGCAAGAAAAACAGTAACAATTACATCCAAACAATCTTTACAGCTAGGAGACAAACTACTTTGACTGCTGGGATGTCCCTATATTGTCACTCTACTGATTTTAGGACTAGTCTCCACTTAACCAGTGGGACTAAAGTTTCAAAATGAGATATGATTCTTTGCCATGTGATTCCTGTTAACCTAATGGAATCTGCATCCCTAAATGCCCACAGACTAATTTGGAAAGGGTATCCTAATGTATAATTGGGATCCAATCATCAAACAGATTGAAGAAATCTAGTGAAGAGGCCTAATGTTCAAGAAAGAGCTTAAATTGTTCCGAATGAAAGATAATTAGTGCCTGCAATTACCCATCCAGGCACTACAAAATGAACTGACATTTTAGAAATGCAGTTTTATCCCTTGGTGGGTGATTATATTAAAGATAATCCTGGTGACTGAGTATCCTTCCAGCAGGACAGTCTTGTCAAAATCCTTCATTCGCCTAAGAAATGTTTCTCTTTAATACATTTCATAACTGAATTCTAACCCTATATTAAGGAAATGACAGCCTTCCTATTCTCTTTTGGCTGATATCTTAGATCTATAACAACTGAAATGGCTCAAAGTAGCTCCATTTTGGAAAAGACCATTCTAAGAACAATGTGAATTTCTGTCTTACTGTAGTTGTTTAAAATAATAAAGAACTAATTCCTGTCGTTAGTTTTGGGAACTAGTTCTTCTATGACAAATTCTTCACCATTAGAATTTTAATAACAAATTATATGTGTTGACCAGCAATTTTGAATAAATTTCCCAGAATTTTTTTTAATTACTTGGTATATTTCTTCCATGCAAAAAAAATATACTTTTTATTAATGATCATGTATTTTCTTGTGTATACAGCACATAGCACATCTGAACACTAAACTTCACTGCAGAAGAGAAAGAAATTTTTTCTTAAAAATTAAAGCACAATAACTCAAGATTTGGCTGCTGCATGTATCCTAATCCACGGGTTATTCAGTGATAAAAATTATTTTTTAGGATTATTAGCTATTTTCTAATTATTAACTAACATAACTTTCAGTATTAACAGCCATACGATGAAATTCATTTTCAGGTTGAAATTGGACCTAACAAATTGGGGAAAATAGTCTAACACAAGCATAGCTCTCTTAAAGAGTACAAAGCACCAGTATCACACTGATCACAAAAGAGCTACAGACTTGACACCTTTTAGGAAGTAAGGCCCTAAGTAAAACCTAAAAGAGTTTTACTAACTAAACTAAGGGTAGTTCTTTTGAAAACATTTGAAAATTGTAGCTTAAACATTCAATATTCTCCTTAAAGCTTCAGGATTTGCTGCAAAGAAACTGGGGTAGGGTGCCCTTTTCTCATCCCTCTTCAGACCATCTCACAAAGGCCTTAAATGCAGTAGCTGGCACATACGTGCAAAAATTTTCCACTCACAGGGAAGCAGTGTTTACTTCTGGGCTCTGTCAATGCTTAACGAAGTCAAAGGGAGTTTTTGTATTAACTTTGATGGATTTTGATTTAGGTCCCTAGCCTCAATTTTTAGGTATGATTTCAGGCCCACCTGCTGCCTTCCATTATCATTGGATGGGTGCTGATTACTTTGAAAAAATAGATCAATTAAAATAATCACAAGGAATTAGTAATTTCTAAGAGTGCTTTCACATGGTATCTAATAACCCTATACTTTCCTCTGTGTGTTAGTTTTCAATTTGGGGCTAGATTGAATGGGGATTCCCAGAGATGCTTGTCCACACATTAACATGTAATTAGATTATTTTCTTTCAATAATGTACTTGCACTTTCCTGTTAATTACAAATTATTTTATTCTGAAAGCTTTATCACTTGTGTAGCTCCTTAAAAGCAGAAGACTGAACTGGGTGTGCATTTATTTAATGAGTAACCAATCATCTGTATTCATGGACATAAAGGAAAGCTTGGCAAATGAGCGATCCTGTGGTAAGGTTTGTCTGCCTCTGTGACCTTTTGACTTTCATGAATATCCCTTTTTCACCATAAGGGGAACTCTTGCACATGGTTGTTTGTGATACATTCCCGAGTCTTTCTTCACAAACACAGAAATATACTTCTGAAAAGCATTCTGAAATGAGAACTTAGGGAAGTTCTATTTTCCTTGCTGTCACAAGATAATGTGGAAAATGACATTTCTCACTGTTTCTGCTTCTTACGGAGTTTTATCTTCTTGTGACATAAGCCAAATGTCCATATTGAGCAGTTTCAAGCTGCATAATAGGACCCTATGTAATCCAATGTTTGCTGTGCTTGACAGAGAGCAGTGGGTTAACAGGTGAGCTCGTGTGCCTGTGCACAGGAGTAACTTCTGCTTCTGTTATTCACTCAAACCACTGAAATGATACCACACATCTAGAATTAATTTATATACTTTTTGAACCTGTGCACTTTCATCAACATCTGGTTAAGTTTGGGAAACAGACCTGATAAATCCCTAATGGTACATTCTATGATCCATACCTGAGTAGATTTTCCACTAGTGCTAAACTATTTTTTATAACAAAAGCATAATATTTTTTTTTTTATTTTTTACTATAACCTGTTACAGCTATAGTAGCAGAGGTATTCTATTTAATCAGATACTTCTGAGGAGTTCATAGGCCAAAGACCATTATGCCTTTGTAAGTCACATATATGTGTATGAAAATGGGGCTCTAAAAAGATAACTATGATGATGATCAGATATATCTGCCTTTGAGTGTTATTATTACTGGTTTCTCACTTTCTGACATGAAGTGATGGGAACTGCTTGAATCACTGTTTATTTCTACCACTACCCAGTCTACAGATGAAAATATCAAATATCAAGGCTTATTATCCCTCCGCCATTACAGACATGTGGGTACAGGAAAACAAACTCTCAATAACTGAGACAGAAAATAGCACTAAGTATTTAAATCATATGAATATGAATTATTATGTATAACAAAATATATTTACTCCTTCAATAGATGGTTATATGTAGTTACAGTTCTTACAGCATTATGCCAATTCTAGCATGGCAATAATGGAGATTTGCGTTTTTTATTTAAATAATTCCTGAAGAAATTCTTAAGATGCACACAAAATTAATTTTTAATTTCTGAATCACAAAATCATAGAATGGTTTGCATTGGAAGGGACCTTAATGATCATTGAGTTCCGAGCCCCTTGCCATGGGCAGGGACACCTCCCACTAGACCAGATTTCTCAAAGCCCTGTCCAATCTGGCGTTGAATACTTCCAGGGATGGGGCATCCACAACTTCCCTGGGCAGTCTGTTCCAGTGTCTCACCACCCTCACAGTAAACAATTTCTTCCTAATATCTAACCTAAATTGACCCTCTTTCAGTTTAAAACTGTTACCCCATGTCCTATTGCTACACTCTCTGATAAAGAGTCCCTCCCCATCTTTCCTGTAGGCACCCTTTAAGTACTGGAAGGACACTATAAGGTCTCCCCATAGCCTTCTCTTCTCCAGGCTGAACAACCCCAACTCTCTCAGCCTGTCTTCATGGGCGAGGTGCTCCAGCCTTCTGACCACCCTTGTGGCCCTCATCTGGACTCGCTATAACAGGCCCATGTCCTTCTTACATTGAGGGCTCCAGAGCTGGATGCAGTACTCCAGGTGGGGTCTTATGAGGGCAGAGGGACAGAATCACCTCCCTTGACCTGCTGTCCATGCTTCTTTTGATGCAACCCAGGATACAATGACATTTATAAACTCTTGTTTAGTAGTCTTATATCCCACGGATATAAGACCACGGATTGCTTAGGAGTCTACGTAAATTTCTATATACCTATATTATTTCATACTACTATTATTTGAAAAGCAGAGTATAGAATATTTTTCACAACTCAGAAATTTAACTTATAAATACATATCCCACAAAATATGTTCATATAAACCTAGAAAGAATGAAATATACAGGCTAAGCTGTAATTCCAGGGCTCGTGGGGACATTAGTATGTATTGTGTCAAGTTCAGTCTATAGTGTGAATGTCAGTCTCTTGCCCCCTATGAATATCTGTCGGTGACAGCAGCTACATGGTAATAAAGCATCAGTGCAGTGACTCATTTAATTTCTTGAACCAATCCTGTGGTGTTGTTTTGTGAGCATTACCAGAAGTTTTTGTGCTATTTCTTTTAAACCTGAGAAAGTGAAGTTAACTGACTCTTTAATTTAGTGAAGTAGAGAGAATACTGTTTTCAGAGCTTGCAGAAAGTACAGCTGTGTGGATCTGATGCTGAATAACCATGTTTTCTTAGTATACACTGTCATTAATCCTTTTCAGTTCTCAAAACTTATAAACTTGAATAGTTTTCTAAATCACATCTGTTCTTTAGCTAATGCTTGGATGTCATCTTAGCCTATTTCATGGTGGCAGACTGTAACCAGTAAAAAACAAGATTCATCCATGTTTCAAATGCAACAGAAGCACCTCTTTTGGCACAGGTATAATTTTCTCTAAATTAATGTAAAACTCAAACTGTCTTCCACAAATTAAATATAAGTCAGTGATGTTACTCTACAAACCCCTAAGGTCTGGGGGTGAAAGGGAGCCCTATTACAACTCTGCAGTGACATCAATGCCTGTGTACCAACATATGGGGGAGTTCTCTGTTTTTTAATCCACTTTCTCTAGCAAGTGCTAAATCAGCTCTGACAGATGAAAAACTTTCAGAATCTGTAGGATGCCTTTTGAACAGCAAATATATTTGAAACCTGCCTGACTACGCTCAGTATTAGCATGGTGCTTGAGAATACCAGTGATGAACTAGGACCTGCTTGTCTGAGATGCAGAGATTTTAGAGGAGAGCTTCCTTCATGTTTACACCAAAGGCCCCATCGCTCCAACTGCATGGCTTCACTCAACCTTGGGAGATATAATCTGATGTGATCTGAGTCAAAGTCAACATTCAGATTAATTTCAACCTGGTTGCAAAGTATGAAAAACAAAATGTATCTGTCAGGGACTGGGGACAGAGACTGCAAGGCTGGGGATGTTAGGTTATCCTGCCTGCCAAAACGCACCCACCAGCAACTGGCATGGCAAGTAGGACTAGGATAACAGGATGATGTGATAACTGTGAGGGGTTCAAAGGTTATTTTCCTGACATTTTCTAATCAAAACAAAACAATGCAACACACAACACTGTCCTTTTCCAAGCTTTTTTTTTTTTTTAATAGGAGTATTTATTGCAGTTCTGTTCTCCCCCTAGAGAACAAGCATTTTTGATGGGAGAAAAATAGAAAAACTCTGTTTTAATAGTAAAACTTAACAGAATTCTGTTGAAATAGAAGCAGTCCCACCATCTCTGCTAATAAATAATACAGATCAATCAAAAGAGTTTACACCAGAGCAAGGTGGGATCGTATACTGGGTAAATGAAACACAAAGAACCTAAATTTTTTTTTCTGTACTTTCCAGAGATTTCCTGCAACATTAAGGACTTGTTGTCTTTTACCTTACAATTCATTGTAAGACTCAGATCTCAGCCCACTCCACTGCTTTTCATTTCAAAAACATCTTTCATGCTAGCTGGAGTCACAAGGCAGGTTTTGAGTCGTCAGGTTTTATTGCAGAGGTGTAGTTGAACTCCAACAACACTGGAACTTAGTGTTTTGCTGGCAAATTTCTCTCAAAGTACAATCATTAGACTTTGCTGTGCTTTCCCAGTTCTAAACTGATGGCAGTTGGTGTGGATGCAGCGTGGTGTGAATAATGGTCCACCTGGCCACAGGACCGGCACCATCTCGCATCAGGGTGTACAAGTCTGCACTAATGCATCGTGCTCATGCCTGCCGTACCAAGCAACCCTGGTCTACTTTGCAGGAAGTTTGGCAGCAGTTAAATAAAATATGAACCTATGTCTACTTATTACAGCAGAAAGATTAGGTAACTGGATGGGGAAATCCTGTTACTTACGGAGGCTGCTTCCTTATTCTTTGGAGTTCAGGCAATTAATCCCTGGCTTGATGACTGCATGCACAAGAAAATGACCCATTATGAAACTGTAGGAGAAGTATAAATATAGTGGTGAAAACTGAGGTAGACTCCAGCTGTAATAGCCAGCTATCCTGGGCAGCAGCTGTCCCTTCCAAGACAAAATGAACATATTGGACAAGCCTGGCAAGTCTAATTAGGTAAGAGGCTCCTGGATAATTGTAGTTTTGCCTGTGTAAGTTCTGAAGGGCCTGACTGTCTGCTGAATTTGTGAGAGATTGGAAAACACTGTAAGGTACACTGACTAACACGAATGCACTCCTCTTTCTCCAAACACAAATGAATTTTGCAAGTCGAGGTAGCTGTATGTCAAATTTGTCAACAGATGTGGTCTCCCTCACCGAGGCATGTATTCTTTCTTTAGCGTTGCTCATCCTTTGCCGTTATCTCCCTTTAAAGATGATGTCATGTTTTCATCCTACATATAATCTCTCTACAGCTCTATTTTTTGGCATGTAAACACATCCAAAGCTGGCATCCCATCGTCTGAATGGGCAAAATGCCATGGTAGCAGATGGGTGAGCAATGAAACTAGCACAAGTGGCAAGTCAGACTTTATCAGGGTAGCTTCCTTTCCAGGAACAAGGAAATGGCATTCAGTGGGGTTGTTCAGCACTTAAAATACAGGTATAATGATATTATTCATTGATTCTTGAGATTAATGTTGAAGAATGCAAGTTATCAAACACAGGCTCGGTAAGTGAGAAAAGTGTTTTTGTAGTTACTTCAGACATAAGTTGCACAGAAGAAAATACTGAGTCAATAAATTACTTTTTAAATTAATTTTCTGAAGTAAAGCATTTTGCCTAAACACATTACTAAATGAATTAATTCTTGTTTAGCCTGAAATGCAGGAAAAACTTATCCGTGAAATAAACAATAAATGTGAAAAATTCCTTACAAATTTAACAATGTCAGTAGGTCTGATCTGGAATGGCTCTTAAGAACTCTCTCAGTCAAATAAATGAGATTTTGTTTTGGTTTTGTTTTCAATAATCCTACAGAAATTAAAAGTTCTAAATTCAGGAGTATTTCTCCATGTCTCTTTAAAGAGAAAGGAAGTGAGAAAACCACAACATAAGATGCTGGAGCTTCTCTTTGCTTTCAGAAAAGCACCTCTAATTTGAAAATTAGAGAAGTGGTATTTATGTTTCCCTTTTTTAAAGAAACTGATTATTATTCTAATTATATATATTTATACTTTTCAGTTATATAAATTTGGTTTAAGACACCTGTTGTATCAGGTTTCAGGCATCTTAGCATTGCTGAATGATTAGAAAGCACAGGATTGCTTATAACAAAATGTAACGAGGTATCTTTTCTGAAATCAGGTATGATACATGTTTTAAAGAAAATGAAAGAAAAAAAGTCTCAAATATTATGCTGGTTTCATTTCCTTATCTTCCTGACATTAAATACTAAAAAAATGAGGGCATTAAGCAACCTTGGAAATAAAGACATTTTATACACAATTTAAATTAAATGTCTACGGAATATCTCTATATTTTTGGTAAATAGAAGTTAGTATAGCAGAATTATCACCAGCGTCATTGCATTTTAGGCATAAATGTCTCCTATTTTATAGTTGTTATTCATACGAAGCACCAAAAAAAAAGAATAAATACCTAGAATAGTGTCTGTTGTCCATGTGCTTTGGCACTGAATTATCTGCATCTGCCACGAGGGAGGGATACTAAGCAACAGCTGGGGAATACTTCAGCTTGCCACCTTATTTCTGGCAAGATGAGATTTGCGGAAGATGTCACTGACGAATGCTGTGCTTTCTGCTTCCCTGCTCAGGAGAGGAGTCACTCACAATTTTTGTGGACAAACGGAAGCTGAGCAAGAGGTCAGAAGGAAGCGATCCCAGCATGAACAGCTCTGTGGTGACTCTGGAGACCCTGCACCAGCTTGCAGCCTCCTACTTCATTGACAGGGACAGCACACTGCGCAGACTCCACCACATCCAGATTGCCTCCACTGCTATAAAGGTAGGGGAAGTCCTCTAGGACCAACCTGCAGATATGGTTCCAGATTCACTAGCTGCTTCTCAGGAGAAATGTGTTTTGATTAGAAAAAAAAGATTTGTTAGAAAAACTGTAATTATTGTTCTTTTTCACCTGAATCAAAGCATCAAATTGATAATGAAGATTCTAGTTTTGAAGAGGGTCTAATGCACTAAAGATATTACTCTTGATGAGTAATACGTAATTTGAATGATACAGATGGGCCTTATAGAAGTGTTCGGTCATTGAGACTATCTCCTCTACACGTATGCTAAGCAACTACATTTACAGGCAGACTTATATCTGTGTACAGGTGCATACGGTTCCCTCATACTTCTTTTTTCTTTTTATTTCTTTTTTTTTTTTCTTCCCCAAACATAGATTATTGTGCTCCTGTGACTGAAACTGACCTCTTGGTTACGCAGTTTCATGGAGGCACATCTTATTTTCTGTTAGGAACTTCTTTTCGTAGTTTGTCAGTCAAAGCATCCTGCCTACTGGCTGCTGTAAGTCACTCATAGCCCTGGAAGATGCTTGGCTAAGATCAGTGCCTTGGCAGGCAACATATAAAACCAACATATATAAAGCAACAACTGTTCTTTTGAGCAGCTCTCTAGCCTTATGTTGTTTATTTGAAATAACATCTCTCAGACCATTTTCAGCACCGAAGAGCAAATAAAATCTTAACTTTCAGTTGAATATGCATTAATTATGAAGCTTTTAATATAAGATGTGATTTAGAATCCATTCTGCTCATGGAATCTTTCCACTGGTAACTAAGGTCTTCATTAAAGACCATCTGAAGCCAATCTGCAGTTTCCAACTATCTCAGCTGCTACTCAAGTAAATGTAAATTTACCTCTTTGGGAGTGCCAGGGACTTTAAAGTGAGAAGGATACAACTGCAATGTGTGGCTCTGCAGCACCTGTTCGCTTTGATTGCTGGTATATGGAAGTTATTCCTCCTGTTCCATCCATCATGGGCTGATAATTCCATCTCAGAGCTGGTCATCTGCAGTTGCAGGATGGCATTTGGCTGTTCAGGCAGCACAACTGAAAATGCAGCAGAACCAACACAGACTCTAAACTCATCTGAGAGCTGCCCATTGGATCACACAGTCTTGCTGCAGACAACTGTAGTACCAATCCCTCTTATCTGACTTATCTTCATAATCTTTGTTTAATATGTAAATCTATATCAACATTTAAAACTAGGCTCCTTCCGTCAAGGCACGTGCAAACCTTTCCTTCTGTGTTAAGACAGATGGCTGAAACCAGTGGTAACTGCAGTGACAGAACATAGAAATGTAGACACAAAACTGTCTGAAAGAAATTTCTCCTTTCTGTTCACTGTTTTTTTTTTTTACGCAAGTTTGTGTCATAATGCAAAATTCAACCCTTCCTGAACCCTTCCTGCTAACAATTTATGTAATGAACCTTTTGCATGTCCAAAGTTTTTTGCAAACACCACAAAATGACTAAGTTTTCTCTCCATCCTCTCACTGTTCACGAGATGGATACAAATGCAAGCTGTAGCCCACTAGCAAATCTGTTTTTGTTAACTGACTACAGCAGGGCTCTACAAAATGGTTCTCACATCAGATGCAGCAGTGCTGGTACATGAAACCCTCACTTTTTAACTTGCTTTCATTGAGAGATAGGGAGCATTTGCATTACAAATTTCTATTGTCAGAACACTTAACTGAACAAAAAACCTGTTTCAGTTGAAAACTAGGAACACAAAAGCAGCCAGGGAAGGCATTTTTTTTTTTGTTCTCTCCTCACACAGCTTTTTGAAACATTGCTGCTTTTGAATTGGAAAGCCGTCAAATAAAGTACCAGACCATGGTGTAAATGGCATATTTCAAGATTATTTATTAAAACACATGTACTGATATCCGGCTGAGACCACAGGCTTCCCGTAGATCTGCAGAGCCAGACCTCTGTGTTCCAGCAGATAGATCAGCTTGAGGGCTGATTCAGGAGAAGTGACACCTTGGGGGACCTGAGGACCAGGCTGGCCATCAGCCAGCTCTGTGCCTTACCCTCCTGGGCTGCTCCGGGGAGGAGAGTGAACCCACTGTTTTTTTGCACTGTAAACTACTGAGCAGCTTTTTACGTCACAGCACCTTCTGTGTCTGGCTTGGTCACCACAGCTCTTCTCAAAGCTGCCTTCTGCATGAGAGATTAAACTGGGCATTTGCAAAGGGAGTCCAAGGAAAGCTCTCTCAGCTTACCATGACTCCCTTCTGACAAGCATCAAAGAAATCCAGTATAAAGCTATTGGAACAGGTTTAGAAATCACTGAAATTATGAATTCATATTAGAAGTTTTCCAAGCGATACACAACCGTTTCTTGATTGCTGAATAGTTAACAGAAAAAAAAAAAAATCATGTTCAGAATCTATTTAGTATTTGATACTATCATTTTTAGTCACTCTCAGATAGCAATTCTGTGTCTTAAAACACAATTTGCATGTACATATATCTTCATTTCATCGAAAAGAAAAAAAAAATGTAGTTATCTTTTGAATAGTTTTTCTCCCCTTCCTTTGTTGTCAGTCAATTTTAATTACATTTTGGATGGCTTTTTAATATGCAGTATACTGCACTCTACCGTACTAGCAGAGTTGTTTATATTTTAGGGAGAACTGAGAGTATTAAGAATATTTCATATGACTCATACTCCTATTAGGAAGAAATTAACTATCCTTTTGGGAATGCATATCTGAATAAAACAAAAAAATATATTATTTGGAGCAGGCAAGACCTAAAGCACAAATCAAAAGACATGATATTTGCAGGTAAATCATAACACTTCAGTGCACAAATAACTTCTGCCACAAAGGTGTTCCTGGAGTTTTAGACTTTGAAACAAACAAGAGTCATTTGATAATATTTGCTTCTTGACTTATTTGTTTGTTTTTCACAGTTCCAGTGACTATGGACAATCAGAAACTGCAGCAGTAGTTAGAAACAACTTTGCACAACTGTTTGCACACCCATATATTAGCTGTTTGTAATGTTTGTAATGTTCCGAGATGGCTATCTTCATGGCTGTGACACCCCTAAAAATAATATTTCTGAATAGAGATTAAAAATACACTTTCCTTCCTTCAAAAACACAAGTAAACAAACAAAGCCAATATTTTTCATTACTTTTAGTTCCAATAGCAGTATAAATGTCCATTTTCAGGTTAGACTAGAGCACTCCTCACCTCTTTATTTCTATATTTGTACTTGCAAAAAAAATTGTGTTTTCTCTTAAAAAGCAAACAGATAATACCTATAAACATGATGTGTCTCCTTAACAAGTTACTGTATTAATTTTGTGCCCTTTCTTGTGATTTTTCTTTTTTCCTGATTTATCTCTTTTAGGCTATCTCCTTCAGGGAGGGAGAAATTTTATTTTTGGATGCATTATAAATTGGTAACACATCAATAAGGTTTAATAATCATTTAGCAACAAAAATGTAGCATTAACAGTACGGGAAGAAATATCGCATCTACAGGAGCATGGAACAGTAAGAAAAAAAACTAAACATGCAGTAATAGAGAGGGTCTTGAAGCTACCTTAAAAGCACCACCAAGAATGGTACAGGAAAGGATATGCATTTAACAGAGCTATAGCAGTGCTCAGTAATGGGATAGGATAGCAATGAGCACCTCACTCATTCACGAACTACTACCTATGTCTAGGTTTGGACAATCGGTTCCTAGTGTTTCCAGCTTCTTCTTCTTCTAGTGGTTCCTTAACAGATTAAGGTCTAAGTTCTTTACAGATGGGACATGGAGAGGGACCCATTAAGTCTCTTAAGTTACAGAGCCAAATCAACAATAGATTGAGTATTAGGTGAGAATGATCAAGCTCAATCTTCTGGGAAAAAAATTACCAGCAATAAGTAGCTGTTTTCCTAAATTCTAAGAATTTCTCTTTGGAAACATACAACATAATAAACACATAATCAGCACACAATGAAACATTTTTCTCCCTTATTGAATTAAAGCCATTAACAATTCTTATATTAATTAAAACAGTTAAAAATTCTTATATTCTTAATTCAAATTCCTTGAGATATGTGATAGCAGTTATGTCCCGGAGAAAGGAAAGCATTAAGAAGGGAGAAGTGAGAATTAACACTGAAGTCTTCATGTTTAATTCTTATTTATCTAGTGAAAAACAACACCATTCAGAGCAAAATCTGTTAATGGGCAACATGAGGAATGGAGCGTAAGAGATGAATTTGATGAATCAAGTTTGTTAATCACATTTTTTTGTAATCAAGTTTGTTAGTTGTGACATAATTATCTTTAAAAATAAAATGAGCACAACTGATCGAGGCTTTGTGTTAATCACATAGACAATACATTGTTTATTCCACATTAAAAAAGGTAAAATCACCACATCACAACATTTTCTGACTGAAAATCAAATGTCCACGGGAGCTACCCAGAGCCTATATCAATACTTAACTTATTAAAAAGTTCCTGATATATACATTTTTTTCAATATTATTTTAATGCGTGCGTTTTAGTGTAAGTGGTTAGGCTTATATGCTAAATCAACAGTTAGCAGCCGCAAGGGCCTCATTGGAAACTCACCAAGTGCCTGAGGGCTGCATCCAATTTGCATATACATTTGCATGAATACACATCCTGTTGTGCTTGAGATATTACAGATCCAACATTACTTCCTTTACATGCTCATTTTAGAAGCTTACCTATGAAGATTTATCTTCAGACGCAACGATGGCTGTTAGCTCTTCCTATTAATATCCCTCTTAGGATGATGGGGTATGCTCTCTTGTTTAATAAAATCCCATACAGTTGTGGAAGCAGAATATGAATAAAGTCAGCAAATGTTTTTCTTTCCCTGTGTAGTATCTTTAATGGGCAATATTCTCAACTCTTCCAACTCTGCATTGTTCTCGCTTCTGCACAGCCACGCTAATGTGTTCCTATTGAAGATCTAACCATAGCTGGAGGCCCAGGGGAAGGTAAAATGACTTGAGACCTAGGACTATGCAATGACCCTAATCCATATGACTGACCTCTTTCCTTGGCTGATTGATGGATGGTGTAAATAAGACATGAAGGTCACGAGTTACTGTATATCTACTGTGATTCTGGCAACATGTCCTGTCTTTCCCGCTGGAAGAATGTTATTGGTGTACTACTCTGAGGTTATGCATCCATACTCCTAACAGCTAATTAGGAGACTCTTTCAATGGTGGGTAGATGGGAGAGGGCTGTGCACAGTATGTCTAGATTTGATTCTGATTTCCGAGTCTAATGCAACTGGGAAACAGCAGTATATTCCTGCTCAAATGACCCCAATTCCTGTTTGCTGGAAGCTGTAACTCCACCACTGTCAATAATGAACTTCTGCACTAAGTCCAAATAATTGTGCAGAACACATGAGAAATACATTGGTCACACGGTAAGTTAAATATTACTGAATACTCTCACTGCATTCTGCAAAAGGATAAACACAGTTATGTTAGGCAAGCATAACATTGCCAGTTAATAAAGTGAGGTTTTTACAGTAGCTATCTTTTGGAGGATATCTTCTACCATTCCAGAACCCATTTTCTTTCAATGGAGCTGGGGCAGATGAATACAGTGTAGGTGTTATCTTAGGGTCCAAACAGCTGTGGGACAGCCACATTGCAACAGAAGAGCAGGAGGCAACTGAGGAACAGATGCATAAATTGAATTTTCCACCAGCTATTTACAGCCACATTACAGCCCATTTATTCCATCTGAGTGAGAAAGAATAAACATCCTTGAAAATGTGCCCTCTAATTTCAATTACATTTTATTGTGTAATTTGCTTTTTCCTTCCCCGAAAACACTTTTCTTGCTATAGGAGATTTAAGCACTTTTGTTATCTCTGAAAACTTTAGATTAAAATAGTTTGTAAGAACAAGGCTCTATTGTGATGGTAAACATATCTTATTATCTACAATTAACCCATGAATGACTCATGGTGGGTTGTTACAGAGGAAACTTAAGTGTAATGAAATTAGTTTCTCACTTCAAACTCAGAATGAAATCCAGACCATTTTTTTGTTTCTTTGTTTTGTCTTAAAAAGCCTCCTTGCTTCATTTTTTTTCTTTCATACCTCATACTTGAATGTTTTTTCCTGTGGATTCAAGTAATTGCTGTAATCAAAAGTAGAAATGTTGAAATACTACAAAGCCTTGCGCTTTTGTCAGACTTCAGGCAAATTCTACATGTAGATAGTTTTCACAGTTTTGTATAAACAGCCAAATTTTTGAGCTTTTGAAATCCAGATCTTAAACCCTACCTTCTTGTCCTCACTTTCCCCATTCAGTTTGTGGACAGGATTTAAGACTGTAGAGCTGAGAAACCTTGTAAATGACCAAAACATGTAAAGTTCAAAATATTTGTGCCCAAGCTTTAAGTTGTAAAATCACAGTTATAAACATTAGGATGGGAAGACCTATAATATCAAGTATTTGTTGACTTCATTGAAGAAATTAAGTAGTAAATGTAAGTTTAATTAAACAAACCTGGGGATCTAAAAGCCAGAAATGATTTCCCCACTGTGTAGGTATGGTAACATTCCTTAAGCATGTCAAGGAAAAGCCACAGTACAGATTTTCAAGCACTAGTATTGTTCAGGTCCATTATGAGATAGAAATGACAGAAAAACTCAGCAATGGGCACTTGCAACCCAGAAAGCTAACCATATCCTGGGATGCATCAAAATAAGTGTGGCCAGCAGGTCGAGGGAGGTGATTCTGTCCCTCTGCCCTCATAAGACCCCACCTGGAGTACTGCATCCAGCTCTGGAGCCCTCAATGTAAGAAGGACATGGGCCTGTTATAGCGAGTCCAGATGAGGGCCACAAAGGTGGTCAGAAGGCTGAAGCACCTCGCCCATGAAGACAGGCTGAGAGAGTTGGGGTTGTTCAGCCTGGAGAAGAGAAGGCTATGGGGAGACCTTATAGTGTCCTTCCAGTACTTAAAGGGTGCCTACAGGAAAGATGAGGAGGGACTCTTTATCAGAGAGTGTAGCAATAGGACATGGGGTAACAGTTTTAAACTGAAAGAGGGTCAATTTAGGTTAGATATTAGGAAGAAATTGTTTACTGTGAGGGTGGTGAGACACTGGAACAGACTGCCCAGGGAAGTTGTGGATGCCCCATCCCTGGAAGTGTTCAACGCCAGGTTGGACGGGGCTTTGAGAAATCTGGTCTAGTGGGAGGTGTCCCTGCCCATGGCAGGGGGTTTGGAACTAGATGATCTTTACGGTCCCTTCCAACTCTAACCATTCCATGATTCTATGAAAATCCAAGTTCTCCACTACCTTGGGAGAGCAGACTGCCTTCGTACAAGATCAAAGCTTGACATTTTTCAGAGGGAGTTAAAAAATAAAGTTTTCAGGAAATACATAGAAAGCGTTCTCCCAAATATTTGTCTTGACGTGGTAAACTCCCACAAATTTTTCGTAATAATTGAATACTTTTGCAGGTTCCTTGGAAAATTGCACTCATTATTAAAAGCTTCACAAAATCAGCTTGTTATTTATATGGTTAGGTGTGGATTTTTAAATTTAGATTCATGTCGTTATCTAAACTTACCAGAGGAACTGAGACCTGCAGCTAGGTAGCTAGCTTCTGTTACATTTTGGACATTGCCTAGTTCCTAAGGGTCTTTCAGTAATCTGAATTTAACTGTGGATTTGGATAGGTATGTTTAGACAGCTGGAATCGAAATGTTGACATTGTGGTCTTTAAGCGTGGCTAAACCATGCCATTAAGCATGGCACAGAGGCCGTGTGCTAGTACATGACGTGCTAACATCAACAAAACATGAAACACAGGACGTGACCTGAAAGCTGTACCACAATGCTGTGCCCAGATAAATACACCATGTTTCTCAGCAGGGTTTATTTGGTCAGGAGCAGCCCCGGACTTCCACATCTATATCCCTTCTTTTTCTGAAGCTAGATGAATCTCAGGTAGCTAAGATGTCTCTTACCAGGTTCTACTGCACAGCACAGGATTTGTGTTTGTCTCATTATAAAATTGAAATACGTGATGGTTTATGGGAGATGTTGGAGGTCTTTGGATCAAATTCACCATAGGTATAATGAAACCTTATGACTGTTATGTGTGGATCATTAACTAATTCTAACAATACACAAAGTGTAAGGGTTAGAAATTTATTTCCATATCTTATTTAAGAATTTAAGTTGATGATATTAAGAACAACCTTGATTCATTTGGATCGTCCAGTTTTAAATAAATTGAAACTCCAGGGCTGCTTTCCCTAAAAGGTAATGTAGAGGTCAGCTCTTCATCTGGTGTAAACCAGCATAATTCCTTTGAGAATATGGCCTTCACTCTTTCAGAGAGTGAGAGAAAAGGCGAAAAAAAGGACCAGGAAGCTAATGCAATAACATATTTTACTAAACATACTCAGAATGCATAGTCAGCAACATAATTGACACAATACATCACAGCAGCTGCAGCCTGTGATACAGACTGCACTGTCTCATTATATTTACATCAATGTGCACAGAGAAATAATGAGTGCAGGAAGTTATAACATCACCAGCTAGTTGGTAGCACAGCATGAAATGCTTTCAAAGCAACAAAATAGCACAAAATAGAGATGCTAGGATATGCATTTTGGAAAGACTTTAGATAAGTACTCTTCACTTAAAAAAAAAAACTAAACCAAAACAACAACAAAAAAGGATAGACCATACGACATGATAGACTACAACAAATTGAAGGACTTTGTTATATCAGTTAGGTAGTTTAGTCAAGAGAGAAGGGTAAAAAAACCTCCAAGACTGTCAGACCCTA
The DNA here is from genome assembly GCA_013398815.1 of Ibidorhyncha struthersii. Lineage (NCBI taxonomy): Eukaryota > Metazoa > Chordata > Aves > Charadriiformes > Charadriidae > Ibidorhyncha > Ibidorhyncha struthersii. The sequence continues at coordinate 30,756 of VZSZ01003880.1, forward strand.
AGCAGGTTAAAAATATACATATGATAATGAGAGACCTTAACAGCACTCACAGAATACTTGCCATCACAGTTGTCAAAACCTATAAACAATTCATACTACAGTTCCTTAAATGGTTAGATTTTTTTTTCCTTAAAAAGTGAAACTAAAGGAAATAAACCCAGAAAATAGAAAAGGCTTTCAATATAAGAGCTCCACAATGAAATCTTGAACAGAGCACAGCATTCCAGCACTAATTTGGAGGCACTCAGATTTGTATGTATTTTAATTTGGTCTTTATTCTGGCTGTGCAATGGTTTGTGTATGCATTGAGAAACTTACTTCAGCACTCTTAATGTCCTTCACTTTATAATTGACAGCTATGGGCTGTCAGCAGGTCAGAATATGTCAAGCAAAGACTATAAAATTCACAGAATCTTTCCCTACCTCTGAACCCAAAGAAATATGAGATAGCATGTATCAACAATGTGTATGAACACAAAGGTCAGATTAAGAAAAGCATCTCAGGGCAGTAGAAACTCAGAGTCAGGAGAAATAAGCTTAGAGAATAATAAAAGCCTGTTGAAAAAATTCGGTGTTCATCTTACTTTTCCTATAGAATTTATACCCATAATACATTTTCATGTTTTGCAGTTACAGATTATGATTGAAACTGCAATCATCCTCTTCAATCTATTAATTCAATGGTACAAAACACCCCTGAAAGTATAATTTTGTGAGAATCTTTTTGAGGTAACTGATTCTGAGAGGTACATCATTGCTGTCTTTTGCAGCTCACCATTATTTCTGCCTGTAGGGATTCACATGGTACTTCAGCAGGATTTACATTTCTGACAGCAAAACTATAATACAGTCTCTACCAAGATAATGCTTCTAATGCCTACATATGCTGTGGCAGAAGTTGGGTTTAAGAAAGGTTTCATTCTTCATCCAGGAGACTTTTTGCAGTATCGGGTGTATACTACAGTGTTTTCAGATCTTTAATGTTTGAAAGGTTAGTAGTTTCATCACTGTTCTACAGACTCTATTGCTGAATCAAGTATCCAAAATAGAAAGTGTTTCTAATTTTGCATGGCGAGATTCTGACCTTATACAATGAATATACACCAGTGAAGTCAAATAAGTTTTTTCACATGCATGTTGATATCATTGAGATCAGGGTCCTCTCCATTCAACCTCAACCATCATCTTCCTAATTTATCAAATTATTATTCATTATCTTTCTCTAGATTATGCAAATTAACCATCTCATTCCCAAGGAACAGTTTATATATTTCATGGTCTTTGCAGTATCTGCAGTATTCTTCCTTTGATTTTTGTTAAAAGTTAAAAAAAAAAAGTAAAAAAAATCAGAGTGTCATAGAATGGTTAGAGTTGGAAGGGACCGTAAAGATCATCTAGTTCCAAACCCCCTGCCATGGGCAGGGACACCTCCCACTAGACCAGATTTCTCAAAGCCCCGTCCAACCTGGCGTTGAACACTTCCAGGGATGGGGCATCCACAACTTCCCTGGGCAGTCTGTTCCAGTGTCTCACCACCCTCACAGTAAACAATTTCTTCCTAATATCTAACCTAAATTAACCCTCTTTCAGTTTAAAACTGCTACCCCATGTCCTATTGCTACACTCTCTGATAAAGAGTCCCTCCCCATCTTTCCTGTAGGCACCCTTTAAGTACTGGAAGGACACTATAAGGTCTCCCCATAGCCTTCTCTTCTCCAGGCTGAACAACCCCAACTCTCTCAGCCTGTCTTCATGGGCGAGGTGCTCCAGCCTTCTGATCACCTTTGTGGCCCTCACCTGGACTTGCCCTAACAGGCCCTTCACAAAGAACTACAGTGTCACAGTTATACTAGTTCATAATGTTCCAACATTACGATTACAATAACTACAATTACAATTATTCCTTTAAATAGAGGATACTGGTATACAGACTCCTGCCTAGTATGTAGATTTATAAGGAATTTTAATTCCATCTTCTCCATGAATACCTAGAGCCTTGAAAATTAAAAAAAATGTTCCATGGTTTTCTTTCAACTTTTCATGAAATCTTTAATGTGTAAAAATAAGTGATGATAAAACACTGAAGATAATTGATTTTTATTTTTTTTTGGTCCTATTTTAATCCATTTAGGTAAACTTTATTCTTACTCTTCTTCTTTGCTTGAAATATGACATTCACAACAATACTGAGCCATGTGTACCATTTTAAGAAATAAATACCCTATGTTCCTTTAAGCATAGCGGTTTATATTCTTGGTTAAAGTATAATGTTAAAATGTGTGGGTCTGCTTTTCTTTTTTTTTCCTAAGGTTTTGAAAGAGTACCAAAGCATTATGATTTTAATTTATGTTTGAAAATTTCATTTAAACATGAAAACAAATCTATTAAAAATATTCCTGTAGAAAGCAGTTGCTGTATTGCAGGGAAGGGTAAAATATCATACTGCTTTTCTTGAGGTAAAAGGCAAAGCTATTTCACTTGTTAAACTCCATAGCATCAGGAGGTTACAATGCTTAAAAAGACAATAGGGAAATTTATTTAAGATAATTGAATCAAGTTTATCAACAACTTTGGTGTTGGGTTACACTGGGCAGGATATGTCCTTTATGAAAATACTGAAAGCTGGAAAGTCTACAGTGTATGATATAAAGAATTATATACTACTATCACAGTGTAATAGCCTAGAAAGATTTGTGCACTACATACAATCTAAACTTTCTAATAAATAAAAAAGCATGAAAAAATATGCAGTGACATATATGAATTTCATGCATTTACATGTGTAAGACCAGTAACTCAAAAAACAACTTGTGTCAGTTTTTCACCTACCATATCATGAAAGGAGCTTGATACTTAGTTGCCTCTAGAAATTTTCTAAATTACATGGCAGTCTACATGGAAACAAATCAAAACATGAAGGTAGTAGAGTTCCTTTCAATTCTGAGCAGAACAAAGTCTTTCCATTTCCATGGGACTCCACAGTACTGATAATAAGAAATACTCTCATTTGTTTTCCCCTTTTTCTTCTGAACTTCCTCTTTGCCTAGATTCTCATGCTTATAGGAACTCTTGCTCTCTCTTTTTTAATTTTGTTTGGTTGAAGAAATGCACTTGCCTTTATCATACATCATTTTTTACCCTAGGTATTGTCTCATCTATGTCAGGTCCAGAAAGACATGAATAAAACAAGCCCTTGGACAAGATTCTATATTTGAAACTTTTCAAAAATTATATCAATGCAAGATCCATAATAAGACACATTTATGTATGACATAATGATATTTGGTAGGTCTTTCTATTCCCATGAATCAGGATGATTTCAACAATTTTCCAGCTGCGCAAAACAGTCTGTCTGGATAACATTGCCCCTGGAGCCTAATGCTGAGAAGTCTTCTGTACACTAAAAATTCTCTTTTTGTCTAGTTCACAAAATAAGAATATCAAGAAATGCTCAGTTATTAGCCAAAACTTTCAAAAAAACAGTCAGGTTGTTCATTCATGAATCTTTATAGATGGTAAAGATGGTTAAGATCTAACAGCAGAATTTGATGAAACATGCTTAATGCCCTGTGCCAGAGGTATTTTCACCTGTCAAAAACATAGAAACCCTATGGTGCAAATCCACAATGTTCCTCTAAATGCAATGTTGTTTTACACTGGGGAGAATCTGGTCTTTCTTGATGAAAATAGAGGATTTTGGTATGTCTACAGGAATTTTCCATATAACTGTAATTCCTACATCTCAAGATGTCTTTTCTGGTTTGAATTCTTTGTGTTTCAACTTTGTAATGGCTTTTTATTGCTGTAAATTTACAGGAATACTTGAGTATCATTTGATATGTTTGCAGTTATGAGTATTTTTATTATTTAATCAAACTTAGCAAATTTATGAATCCAGTTTCACTTTTGTCCGTTTAAGTAAAACATTGAACTCTGATTTGAAGTTTCCACCTCCTGATGTGATGTGCAGTTTTGGACAGATAGCTACTCTTTCATTTCCTCTCTATACCTTTTTGTGTGTTCATTAAAACTTTAAGGAATATAATGAAAATATAGTTTGGTACCTACACCTTCCCAGGTCTCATCCACTAAAGGCAGTTTCTACAAGCCTCAGACTTTTGAGTATTTGACATTAAAAGTTTCTATATTTAAGGGTAGGTATAACCAAAACCATCTCAGTCCTTATGCTACAGGGTTCTTCACTTGACTTGAGCATATTTGACAGGACTTAAGTGTGAAATAAATGGGGTTTTTTTCATTTATTTTGACAGACCAAATCTGAAAGATCAGACAGTATACAGAATGCAACTACCAACTCTCATTTCCAATAAATTTTGACTGAAATGAGAAACCTGTATTCAGTCCTCCTTTCTGATCTGTAACAGAAAGGAGATAGAATTATCTGCAATACAACTGGTCTCAAAGGGAATAAAACGGGGAATTTATTCTGTTTTGGTAAAAATGTTAGGAGCTTATGGCTTATTTTTAACCAAATATTTTTCTTTCGTATGGTTCTTCACTTGCAAATTTGTTTCTTTCCTCTTGCCTTGCCTCTCCCAATCATTTTTTTAAAATCTAGAATACTGGTCATTATCACAGTGGCAACCTTTCTGTAAAAATTATTACCTGAAACATAATTTTGAATTACATATATATAATTAATTATTAAAATAACTGTTTGGTTCTTAGTAGAGAGTTCTAGGTAGAACTGTGTGAATATTTGTATCTTAATCAAATATACCCTCAGGTTTGGTGGATTTACCCTCATTTTGTGCTTACAGCAAATTGACCTAACATACAAAGCTAATATCCCAAATAAACTGCCTCCTTTCCTAGGCACTCTTCCCTGGTGCTTCCTCAACTACTTTTGTTTGAAACCAGCCTGTAAACGTTGATGGTTCTGTATTCCAGACTAGTAGCTGGAATAGAAATATAGAGACTGGCAGACTTTTTTTTGCTATGAGTAATTTCCATATGCAGATTAAGCATGGTAAATGAGGACCAATTTTATTGTTTTCTGACCACTGGAGTTTAAACTGTTGTTGACAAGCCCTGAAATGTTTCCTTAATGTTCAGCACTACAGTGAATTCAGAAGTAGTCTGGATGACAGTGAGCCCAAATGCTACTATCATTCCCTACATCTTGTGAGAATATCACAAGTTAAGTCCTCAAAACTGCTTGGATGATATAAAAGCTGTGGCTCATTTATCAAGGTAAGCACCCAGCACTCTTGAATCTTGCAATGAGTTCCTGAGTGCTTACATTAGTTTTGATTATGAGCATTGGTCCTTTAAGTCACTTAAATGATTTAGAAACCATCAGTAAACCTGTATGGTTCAGAATAGATTCAACACTAAGTCCTTTGTGCTTTACTACTCTTTAGCTAATTTGGTATTGGTCCTTGATTGGAATTTCAAGTGTAATTGCAGGTTAATATTTGAAGATCCTTTTTCTTACCACATAACATTTAACAAGCAACATATACATTTAGTTTAAAACGTAACTGCCAGAAACTTGATTTCTGAGTCCTTGTCACGTCCCACTCACGAGAGAGGGGGGGAAGTGACTCAGATTCGCAAATCCCCAACAGTGTGGACTAAGGTGAGACAACTCTCAAGGTCCATACAAAAACATTTATTAGATTCCCACAGTGATTTATACGTGTCTTAACTAGGTTCACGATAATTGTTTAGGTATACAACAAATTATGGCAAACAGTAAAACAAAGTATGGCAAGTGGTAAGGTACGCCTTGCGTTACTTAGCAGCAGATATACAACAAATTATACCATGAATTATGGTGAGTGGTAAGGTATGCCTTGCGTTACGTACTTAACTTTAAAAGAAAAAGAGAAAAGAAAAAGAAGCATAGGGATAGAGAGAGAGAGAGAGAGAGATAAAGAGATCACCGCTCCTGGTTCCAGCGTTGGTCCAGCCAGCGGGGGTAGAGTTTGTAGAAGCGCTCCTCTTTGGATCTCCAGGGAAAAAAGTCTTCTCTTCTTCCTTCCTTCTACTTTTANAGGTTTAATATGCATTTTGTGGATAATGAGGCAAAGGTCATTCATCGGACATGATGGCCCCGAAAACAGAGAAACTAACAAGCTTTACAAGTTGAGCAGAAAGCCCTGTCTTCACAAGACTTCCCCCCAACACGCGCATCCTGTGCTGTCCAGAGCAGTTTTCTCTCCTGGGTCACACAAGAGATAAGCAGGTGTTAGCCTTGTCAGTTCTTTGAGCACAAGGCCTACATTTTCCAGGACTACAGACATATCTCAGTGTCCTTGCGAGTGTTTGAGACATTCCCTAGTGAGGCTCAGAGAGCCTCTGCCATCTTTCATCTCTCGTTATTCGTTTCAGGGAATTTACAAGTTGTCTCTCACAAGAGGAACCTGGACAGCTGGAGAGGTGGGCCCATGCCAGCCTCATGAAGTTCAACAAGGCCAAGCCAAGTGTAAGGTCCTACATCTGGGTCAGGGCAATCCCAAGCACAAATACAGGCTGGGTGGGGAATGGATTGAGAGCAGGCCTGAGGAGGAGGACCTGGGTGTGCTGACTGATGAGAAGCGGCAATGTGCGCTCACAGCCCAGAAGGCCAGCTGCATCCTGGGCTGCATCAGAAGAATTGTGGCCAGCAGGTCAAGGGAGGTGATTCTGCCCCTCTACTCTGCTCTGATGAGACCCAACCTGGAGTACTGTGTCCAGCTCTGGAGCCCCCAAAATAAGAAGGATATGGACCTGTTGGAGCAAGCAGGTCTAGAGGAGGACCACAAAGGTGATCAGAAGGCTGGAGCACCTCTCCTATGAGGACAGACTGAGACAGTTGGGGTTGTTCAGCCTAGAGAAAAGAAGGCTCCGGGGAGACCTTATAGCAACTTTCCAGTACCTAAAGGGGGCCTAGAGGAGAGCTGGGAAAGGACTTTTTACAAGGGCATGTAGTGATAGGACGAGGGGTAATGGGTTCAACCTGGAAGAAGGTAGATTTAGATTAAATACTAAGAAGAAATTTTTCACTTTGAGGGTTGTAAGGCACTGGAACAGGTTGCCCAGAGAAGTTGTGGAAGCCCCATCCCTGGAGGTGTTTAAGGCCAGGTTGGATGGGGCTTTGAGCAGCCTGGTCTAGTGGGAGGTGTTGCTGCCTGTGGCAGGGGTGTTGGAACTAGATGATCTTTAAGTTCCTTTCCAACCTAAACCATTCTATGATTCTAAAGGTAAAACATTTCCAAATTATCCACAGGTAATTTTTATATTGTCCTAGACTTTTTTTTCCTGTCACTTCACAAAGAAAAAGAATGTTTTAACTTTTTATTTTGATCCAAGGAGGACTATATTTTTTATTCGCACTTTCCCAACCTAAGAATATTATTTTCCATTCAACTGCAGTATTATTATGACTAATAATTTCTGTGTGTCTTATCATTAGCCAAATCATGTTGTCTTCTTGAAGCTAATGGAGACACAGTGAAAAGTCCCAGTAGTGTCAGCATTGCATTTTGGAACTGAACCATGAAGATACAAATCTGATTCCTTATACTCTTGGGAAGTCCTTGCAAGGGATTTTGCAGCTGGACTAAATGTAGGTAGATGGTGTCTGTTTACAGTATATGGTCCAAGTTTTCTTTGGAGCTTATTGTCCTTTATACTGTAATGGAGTTATATTTGGAAAAGGATGGAGGGTTCGGAATTGGGCTTTACTTCAGCAAGCTTATTTGCTTTTGCTTTCCACAGATACCTTGAGATTCTTATGAACGTGGAATATTGATTTGTATCTGTGCTGTCCTCTTTGTTTCTAATTTTATCTTTTAAACAAAATATATAGATTTCATGTTGTATGTTGTTCACCTGTCTCTTTAGGCAACAGAAGTGAAAAAATAATATTAGTATTCATTTAAGCAAGATGTGAGCAAGCAGAAGTATCTAAATGTAAACTGAAACAAAATACTCAGCTTTTATTATGTTTTTGCTAAGTCTATTACTTCTCCATAAGAGAACTTCACTCTTATCTATTCATCAAGATTAATTAAAAGAGATATCTTGATCTTTCTGAGAGAATGCCTGTCCTTATTATCTGTGTAAGTCTGATGCACCCTTGATTCCTGAAAGCGGACGAAATAAAGATTCTGGCACAGCTGCCCTGACTGGTTTGCCAACAGCCTCATTTCCTGCAAACTTCCCTGTTGCTTTACATAAGGATGTATGGGAACATGGCATGTGACATGCAGTGGATTTATAATGTCCTTAAAAAGGGAAAATTGTGACAGGTGATTGGTCCTTATCAGATGAACCTAAACAACCTTGAAAAATAATAATATTTTTAAAGAATGTAACAACAGAGCAGAAGTCAAATAGTCAGTTCATTTCCAATTCCTAGAATATTCTGATTTCTGAGGTATTTTATGCTTTATGGGTGGATAATACATTTTAAGTTCATTTTTGTTGTAATGTAGTAGTCTAGTTCACAGTAAATTCCTGACATTGTAGAAACAAAGGAGAGGGAATGGACGGATTACACTGATCTCTTGGGAGACTTTATTGCTGCATTCAGTGCAGTTGAAAGTCATCTCCTTGCCCCAAAACTTGAAAGAAGTCCTTATTCCACTTCTAATGAAGTTAATGGAAAATTTGCAATTTATTTCGTTTGCAGAAAGATCAGGTTTACTATTTCTGTTCCATCTTACAACAGCAGATGATAGAAAAATATGATGGGAGAGATTCCAGGTCTCCTGACCTAGCGGGCTCTTCAAATTAAAAAGTCAGTTCTATGCTATCAATACTGCTGCTAGAAAATGTGTTGAAAACATTACATGCCTATAAGGTATTGCTTTAGAATGCTGGAAATAAAAAAAAACAAAACAAAACCAAAACCATTAACCCAATCTCTGACATGGTGGGTGCTGTTGGTTTGTCTGTACCTCCTTCAGTTCATCTAGCTAGATCTAGTTCATCTAGCTGGTAGCAATACAAGCATTAATGCTTGGAACATTCAGAAGATTTGATTTATTTTAATTACATGCTAATTAGTGGGAGTCTTTTAATATGCTTAATGACACAAGTAGGACAGCAGAGCAGCAACTATTGTGTGGTAAAGGAAAGTGCTGAAATAAACTTGTGAAACTTGTGAAACACTGTCAAGCCTGGGGGGAAAAAAAAAGAAAGTTGGCAGTGAAGGCACTTCTAAATAGAAAGTACATTTAGTTCCTATTCATTTAATCAACTCTTTTTTTTAAAGTGAAATAAGCATTGACTGCAGAATGTGCAGGGATGAAAATATGTGGGGACATGGGCTGGAAGACAAGTCCTGAAGGTGAGGTTGGTAGTAGAGTCATACAAGAGAATCCTAAAGACTTCAGGTTTCCCCTCCCTCCATCCTTTTGCCCATTCTTCTGTATGTCATCCTTCCTTGAGCAGTCATGTATATGTGATGAGTTTGCTCGAAATTGTTATTTTCATGTTTAAAATATTAAAGAGGTTTATATGAATATGAATGCAGCTGCCTGTTTTGAAGTCACTAGCATTGTCTCATTGACCTTTGTGTTGGCTTAGTTAGCTTCCTTAGAAGCCAAATACATTTTTAAAGAGTCTTGCTGAAGAGGATAGTCTACGCAAGACAGCACACTACCTCTGCATGGACATGTAGTTAAGAATATTAGCTATGTGCATTTAAAAGGACGCACCAGAAACAAAATCTCTGCAGAAACATATTTCCCTTTTATTAGGAAAGACTTCTATAGGCTTAATTATCATGGACAAAAACCCCACTGTTTCCCAGGGAAATACTACCCACTGATATCACAAGAATTCAGCCCTGCTTAACTGCTAAGAGGTATGTTCTCAGTGCACTTATAATCGGGTTGTTATCACCATGGTTATGAGATTTAGCTGACTGAAAACTGTAGGCATTTGTTTCATTAATGCCAAATGTTATACTTTATTTCTGGGAACTGAAAACCCTGCTGCCCAGGGAAACCTGTTCTGTGATAATCTTTGCAAACAAGCCACTTGAGAATAGCCTGCCTGGTTCATGTCAGACAGTTTCACACCTATTTTGTTATTGGTTCTTAGCAGGGGTTGGTTATTAAATAACTCTGTTTTGTGGTATTTTGCTTTGTGAGTTAACATTCTTTACACACTGCAGGCCTTACTCACACAAAACAAACATGGCTCATATGAAATCACTTCTGGACTATGCTAGCATCTTAGAATAGTCTTTGCATTTACATTTTACCTTTCCCTCTCCCGTTTTTGGTTTATCTTTTATTGTATACTTTAGACAAAACACTTCTAAGCTGTGATCTTGGAACTGAACATAGTCACATTTGTCAGCTTGGAAGATAATTATAGAAGTGCCATTTCCTTTCCAATTTTGTTTCTATTGTTCCTGAAACAGAAAATATAATGTCATCAGTGATTTCAGTAACACTTAGACCAAACAGAATTAATACGTTTGGACCTCTCCCCGCTCCCCCCTGCCCCTGCTGGCTGCTTTGTTACCAAAATGAGTTACACAAAAATTGAATCCTTGAATTTGATCAGAAAATTTCACAGAAATTTGAGGCTTTCATTTGTCAACTACTCAAATTTTTCTTCTGTTCTACAATGTTTTTGAGTAGGATTTGTACAGTGTATAAAAAAGCATATGTAAATACCTAATTTTTACTTCTGACCAGAAGTGTCATCCATGGAAAGCTGGAGTTAGGGTGATTTTTATCTGCTTTAGTCTTTCTTTGTTGTGTAGTAGGACTATGCATTTTGGTTTTCTTCTTGCAATGTATTTTGTATACAGAAGCTAAGAGTACCAGAGCAAAGGAGTTGACAAGGGAAGGTTAGGGTACTTGGAAAAGCAAAAGAATTAATAATACAAATATATAGATTTGAGTGAAAAGATAATGTTTGGAAAAGGTCCTTATTTATTGCTTTTTTTATAGAGTATTATTTATTATTGTTATTATTAGAAAAATATTTTACTGCTTTCCTATACCAATCATGAGTGTCTGTAAGTCATCTCAAAATCTCATTTTTTTTCATATATATAGTTTTCTTTTGAATCAGTGGATTTATATAACCAGTCTCTAAAAACAAAGTCAACAAAGCCTTTTCATGATGATTTTTCCCCATTCTGCCTCTTCGCACACCTGGATACACCAAGTGCTCTCACTCCCATAATCAAAATAGTGGTAGTCTCTAGGTATGTCTGCATAATCCAAAGAATGGATTAGGAAGAATGAAGATGCATGAACAAAAAAGGACACAGAAATTATAAAGCTACTTATTAAACTTCTTTACTTTGTGATTTCAGGAGGCATAAGAATAATAAGAATCAATAGAAATTGTAAAATTGGCTTTATAGTTTCTACATTTCATATAACTATGAAGCTGCATTGCTTTATACACAAATGGTTGAAAATAATAATATACAAAACAAAACAACACTAAAATAAATGGATCTTTAAATAAAGAATTGCATAGATAAATGCTGAGCATAATCTTCCAGAACAAGGATAAAACTCATAACAACATTCACCCCTCTTTTATTGCCTTTTGGCTATTTTATTTAATATAGCTGACTGTCCTTGTTATTGTATAAGCAGATTAGGATTCTTATATGGGCTGGGGGTACTACACAAAAATGAGATTTTAGAATGGAATTTTACATCACTTGTTAGGAGAAGAGAGGACTGGAGGATCACAGGTAAATCAAAATTGTCATTCCAGCCATGTCCAAGCCAAATCTGATGCCCATGCAAGAGTCTTTGTGCTGATTCAGGATGTTTAAACAAAAAACGCAGTGAATCTGGCCCTGGCATAAGTATTAAAGACTTCCAAATGTTTGCAGGGAAGAGACATCCTGACTCTGTCTCGTTTCCTTGCACAGCTGGCACTCTGCTAATAGGTTTGGCTGAAGCCAGTTCTGAGTGTCATCTCCACAGGCTGCTGGCACTGCAGAGTCTCCTCCTCCACTCTCAGGAACACTAGTTCAAAGTAACAGAAAGGTGCCAAAAGCTTGGAATAACCTAACATTTTGTATTTGGAAAATGTGAAATCTTGGTGGTGTCAAAAATAGCATGATCCAGCTGCAGCCACCCGCACATGCTGGTGGTAGCACAGACTGTAACAAAGGTAGGCAATCCTAAGGAACATGAATATTCATGGATTATTTTAGCAAAGCTTCATGTTCCTTTCAAAACAGATTGTTAAAATAGCAAGCTTCCTTTTGTTCATAAGAATTGCTAGTTGTTTGTTTTAGATTGGATATTAGGAAAAATTTCTTCACAAACATTTATCAAACATTGGAACAGGCTGTCCAGGGAAGTGATTGAATCACCATCCCTAAAGGTATTTAAAAGACAGGTAGATGTCATGCTTAGGGACATGGTTTAGTGACAGTTTTGGCAGTGTTAAGTTGATGGTTGGACTCGACGAACTTCAAGGTCCTTTCCAACCTAGACAAGTCTATGATTCTATGTCAGTCAGAGCCTCAGTGGAGGTGTGTATTTTGGAAATGAGTTCCTTGACCCCATAATTTAGGCTTATTCTCCAGCAGATCCAGAGCAGAATACAATACCTGCAGTAACAGAAAACAGAAGTGGTTGTATTCAAAACTGAGGCGGATCACTAAATAAGGGTAAATATGGACACAACCTCTGAGATGATAAAAGGAAGAGAGCTAAGAAAATCCAGGATAGTGGTCGAGAGCAGTTTGGGTGGGAGTATGACAGAGGAATTAGTTGTAAAGGAGACTGGAACAATATCCCATGGTCAGCATTTACTGCTATGGCTCTGTTTGTATTACTTTTATTCCACTTTTGATTTCATCTTTCTGCCTAGTCTTGGTGTAAAGGAGAAGAGATCACAAAACCATGAATTTTCTACAGCACCCAATTCAGTTTAAAAAAAGTAGAGATCATGGTATACCTGTTTGTCCTAAGGTTTTGGCTTCTTTCCTCAACTCTCTATAGAGAAAAAAAACCAACAACCCAAACCTGAGGTGCTGCCTAGTCTTCTGTGGAGCTGCCTGTCTGCCCCCTGGGCATCACAGCAGAGCTTCAAAAGCTGCAGTGTTTTGTTGGTGAGAAACAACATTAGAG
>VZSZ01003880.1:43875-59100 GCA_013398815.1 Ibidorhyncha struthersii
CCTTTATTTTTTTTGCTTAGGATAACATTAAAAAAATAAATTAGCCTTTATAATTATTTTGTTGACACTTAAGAATTATCTATAATATTCCATTGTCATTTAAAAAAAAAAAAATTACTCATGTAACTAACTGCCCGTTGCCAATCACAATCCTCAACTGTTAAGCCAGAGCTCTACAAGCTGTACTTGTGGTGAATCTGTTTTGATTCATTTAGCTGTATTTTGATTCTATGGTCACGGATTCAGTGATTATAAGAGGCAGGATATCTAGAGTTTTATGTCTAATCTTATTTTAGGATTTTTCTGATGAAAAATATCCCATCACTACCACCATTATAAATACGGCTCATAAAATATTTTCACTTCTGAATCCTGCTCTGTTACACAAGAAAAGTCAAATTTTTTTCCATGGTTTCAACAAGGAGTTGCCACGTACATAAGTTTCATCAGTGAAAATCACAGTCCTCATTTTTATGAACCACTTTTATTAAACTCATTGTAATTCCCATAGCTATGAAGAAACAAATTGTCTTTAGACTGTTGGTAGGCTGAAGTATTTGCAAGGATTCTCTGCAATAGAAATAGCACTCCCTGAAGTTTGTGGTACTGGTAAAATATTTGCAGTCATACTTTTTATAATTAAAATGAACTTTTTCCCGGTAATTAAATCTGAAATGTACCGCCAGTTGAATTAAAGGGAAACTTTATGAAACGGGCTTCTGAACACCTCAGTCTGTTTTGAATAATATAGCAAATGTTTTTCCATTCCCTTACCATCAGGTAACAGAAACGCGGACTGGTCCTCTTGGCTGCAGTAACTATGACAACCTAGATTCTGTCAGCTCTGTTCTGGTTCAGAGTCCTGAAAATAAGATTCAGTTGCAAGGTATGTAGGTGCAATTTCATTAATTTGTTTTGGAACAGGATGACATTTATCACACTATCTGTTTTTCTTTCTTCCACCTCATAAAAGGTCATTTTCCTATTTTTTTTTACTGTGTGCAATAAGTACGTTCTAGACAAAGTGAAGGAAATGTCAGTAACTCATGTTGCCTTTGAAATGGAAGCAATTTCTGCACACATTAGAAAATAATTTGAATAATGCTCTTAACATTTTACAGCCCTATTTAGCAAACACTTGCACACCTTTTAAACAGCCTGAATTCACATAGATTCCACCAAGCAGGGGATGACATTTAGTGTGCTCAGCCTGCTTTATAGAGCAGGGTATAGATTATCAAAGACTCTAAATAATGAAGAGTCCAAAGGCTCTTATTGGGAATTTTAAGAAGACCTGGAAGATCAGGCATCTCACTCATTAGAAAGATAATAGTAATTTTACACTTAAAAAAAAAAAAAAAAAAAAGAGAGAAAGGGAAAGGGAAAGGGAAAAGGAAAAGGAAAAGGAAAGGGAAAAGGAAAAGGAAAAGGAAAAGGAAAAGGAAAAGGAAAAGGAAAAGGAAAAGGAAAAGGAAAAGGAAAAGGAAAAGGAAAAGGAAAAGGAAAAAGGAAAAGGAAAAGGAAAAGGAAAAGGAAAAAGAAAAAGAAAAAGAAAAAGAAAAAGAAAAAAGGAAAAGGAAAAGGAAAAGGAAAAGGAAAAGGAAAAGGAAAAGGAAGAAAAGAGACATAATTTCTAATTCATTTTTTGTTAATTCCAGTAGATGTGTTTCCCAACCTGCATATTAGGTACATAAACAGTTTTGAAAAGTCACCTTGTAGGTTATAATTGCTTTTTTCAGTTACACAACTGTAGCATGAACAACTACTACAAAAACTGATTAAATTCTCTTTAATTTATGCACTTGTGTATACCTCTGTGTATATACAGTGAGAGAAGAATACAGTTCTTATTTTTCAGTTACAGGTAGCTATACAATTATTTCTAGTTTTTAAAATTTTCCATATTGGTTCATGAATCAGTTGGACATATAGTGTGAAGTTGTTGCTAATTATTAAGAATGCCTGTCAGGGAAAGATTATCTTTCTCTTTAGAACACCCATGTGGGTTTTTTTTCAACCTTTCCTTTCTCTCTTCCCAGAATAGGTTAAAAGACAAGAAATCATACAATGATTTCAGAGACAATATATATTTTTTAAAAAAGAACTCGTCATTTCCACTGGGATGCAATGAAATATTTCAGAAATAATTTGCATGATGTTTGTCAGTTAAAATTTGGAAAATAATCTTTGCATCACTCAGACAGTGGTCTGATGTATGCCATTGGATTACCATTATGAGAAATATATATATATTTATATACATAAACTATTTCATACTTATTGTGGAAGAATTGAACAGGACTCAAGTTTGCTTATCTGAACTTCCTTTTCCTTTTTCAAATTCAAAGCTTTTCACAAGTATACAAGTACATTGAAATGTTTACTCAGACAACAGAATTTTATAAATTTTGACGCCTGTATCAGGAATAGTGTGGCCAGCAGGACTCGGGAACTGATCATCCCTCTGTACTCGGCACTGGTGAGACCCCACCTCGAGGACTGTGTTCAGTTCTGGGCCCCTCACTACAAGAAAGACATTGAGGGGCTGGAGCACATCCAGAGAAGGGCAACGAAGCTGGTGAGGGGTCTGGGGGACAAGTCTTATGAGGAATGACTGAGGGAACTGGGGCTGTTTAGCCTGGAGAAGAGGAGGCTGAGGGGAGATCTAATCGCTCTCTATAACTACCTGAAAGGAGGTTGTAGAGAGGTGGGGACCGACCTGTTCCCCCTAGTGACAAGTGATAGGACGAGAGGAAAGGGGTTCAAGTTAAGCCAGGCGAGGTTTAGGTTGGATATTAGGAAATTTTTTTCGCTGAAAGGGTTATCCAACATTGGAATAGGCTGCCCAGGGAGGTGGTGGGTTTGTCATCCCTGGAGGTGTTTAAAAGAAGGGTAGATGTGGTACTTGGAGATATGGTTTAGAAGTGGTTTTTTGTCAGGTTAGGTTAATGGTTGGACTTGATGGTCTTAAAGGTCCCTTCCAACCTTAACTATTCTATGACTCTATGATTCTATGATTCTATGACATGAGGTACAAGAAAGCAGAGACAGACCTGGTTTTAGCAATTTATATGACTTCCAACTGGGAAGACTTATGAAATTACTGTTACAGTTATCATTTTTATGTACCTAAAAATAAGGGATGAATCTCAATGAAATTGTCCAAGTGCTTATGCAGAAGAAGCCTACATCACAAATAACCAATCCATATGCTGAGAAATTACTTTGCCCACAAATAAGTTCCACTGGTTCTAGAGACATTATTTTTGCCACAGAAAATAACAAGAAATAATAAATAAAAATTTATAATGTACCCTGCAGTGGCTTTTTGGTTGGCTGATTACTAATGTAGCTAGAGTGACTGATAGCTAGTTAGTTAAAATGCTTGTATGTAAAATACTCAAGTACTCATTTCCCATCATTGGGATCAGGCAAACAATGGCCAAAATTTTCAGATGAGTAAGTCTAAATATGTGGTCACAAATATTCTGAATTTTTGATTTGCCTGATCTGTGGTTCTGATACATCAATGAGATGCTTTTGCAAGGCCTCTGCATCCATGGCACGGTAAAGCGTGAAAACTCTTTGTAAAAGGACTTGTGACATAGCAGGAATTGTTTTCAAACACCATAGGAGCTAAACTTTGCACCCTTTCTCCATGCTAAATATTCAGTAGATTTAAGAATTAATTTTCTTTCTCAAGGTTTTATATCCCTACCCATCACATCCTATTGACTGTCCCTTAGCAATTAAATATGAATAAGAAAGGAAATATCAGACAAATTTTATTTTTCTAAAATTTCCTCCCACCCAATTTTTCCCATTCTTCTTAGTTTGTCTCTACAGAATCTTGAAGAGATAACTGGAGTTATTTAGACAAGCAACAATTTCATTGTGTCAAAGACAACATGGAAAAAAGTCCAATACAGAATGGAAACTACCTTCTCACCTCTTTTTCTGATTATACTGTCTCTTTACTCTGTCTTTCAGGGCCACTTTTCCTTCATCGGCACTGTCAAAATTTGCATTAGCTGCTAGTACCAAGGTTATAACTCAGCTGCATGCTTCCCTACTGCAAAGCTCTTACTGCTGAGGCTGTTCATTCAGCAGTTCTTTACAAGGAGAAGTTGATATAATGCCTTCTTTCTGTTTTTGACAATCCCCCAGAAAGAAATTACAGCAGTAAATGCTCTGTCTGAGCAGGTTACTAGTTAGTGGAATGGATGTTCCATACTGAGAGGAAGATATGAGGTATACATCTGAAATTAATTCTTAAGAAAGGAAACATATGACAGTGGAAATGCTAGACAGGTGTGTAAATTATGCTAAAAAAGCCATATAGTTTACTTTTTCATAATTTGTTTGTTTGTTTGTTACATAGGTTGGGGAAGCCACTTGGCTCAAGCATTCCTTTGCGTTTAATGACATAATACTTACTCATCTCCTTCAGGTCTTCAGGTCATCCTACCTGAGTATCTGCAAGAACATTTTGTCCAGGCAGCTTTGAGCTATATTGCCTGCAATTCAGAGGGGGAGTTCGTCTGCAAGGACAATGACTGCTGGTGTCAGTGTGGTCCCAGATTCCCAGAGTGCAACTGTCCCTACATGGACATTCAAGCCATGGAAGAAAATCTGCTCCGCATAAGTGAGACTTGGAACTCATACAACAGTGAATTTGAAGAATCTGGTGAGAAGTTTTATAAAATTTTTGTCTGTTTGGCTGTATCTCACAAAAAGTATTTATGCCACAGACTCCATCTGAATCTCCAGAATGGTTCGTACACCTAAAGCTAAACATACTTAAGTGCGTCCTCATCTGAGTCGTAATTATTCTAACATTCTGATAGGAAGTGTTGTCCTCACCTCGTGATGATCAGCAGTCTGTGTAATTACATTAGGATTTAGGCAGATGTGTTTGAGTATTCATCTGCTATACTTTCTGGAGTCCAGGGCTGTAAGGCCTTCATCCCTGTTGGAGCAGAAGTGTACTGGAGAAGGCAGAAAGCACAACAAATGAGGAACAGTCAGGTTATATGAATATTCTGTATTTTTGTTCTGTAATGCAGCTGAAAGAGCTGCTTCATTTCACATAATTTTTCAGCATTGGGTCAAAGTGTCTCCTGTACTTCCTTTTTATCCTGTCCATCCAACAATACCATGAAGCTGACATGGAGATTTACCAAGTAGCTGATAGTTAATCCCATCATAGTTGGCAACTTGCTTCTTCGTATGATTTCTGTTTAAACTGGACCTATATATGTTGTCTCTACAACACTTTTGTGCCACATTGTTTTTCTTTAAAGTGTCAAGGTTTGTTTCATACATCATTTCACCTGTCCTGATCATCAGAACTTCTGGTCCCATAGAGAATGGGAACCGCAGGTTCTGAACAACTGTTTTCACAGCTCACTGACCCAGTGATATCAGTAACAGCTGTCTAGCCAGATGGTGGAAAAGTAAGAAGAGCTCAGCAGACCTGGGAAAAATCACCAAGGAAAAAAAAAAAGAAATGAGGGAGATAAGGAAGAAGCAGAAAAAAAACAAAAATCACAGTTTTTAGTGAGTTCTGTTGGAGAAAGACAATGAGTAAGTAGAAGAGAGGGGGAAGAAGACTATTGAGTGTGGGAGAGAAGAAATATCAGTACAATAGTTAATTGTGAACAGTACATTGTATACGTTCATTTTTTATATTTGTTGTTTTATTTTTAAAGACATTTCTTAATTCAAGGTTAAGAATTTCAAAAGATCGTATGTCAGTTAAAATTTCAGTTGTTGTAACTTTCAGTGAGACCTGATGCTTAAATCTGAGTCTGTTTGGAAGACCTCAGGCCCTTTTCCCAGCCTCACTGTCAGCATGAGAACACCAGAACTTAAAATATTTCTCCTTGGAGGATCACAGACTACTCTGATTATAAAAGCATATGTTCCATATCTGTGTATGTAAAAATGCATTTTCCCAATTACTATTTTGACACCTTTAAGCATTTACAGGTCATGCTATCATTTAGTACTTTGCAAACCAGGACAAGTGTATTGACTCTACAGAAGGGCACAGTTTTTTACCACATTTTGTCCTATTTGAATGGGATGTGATACTGTTCAGTGCCTGAAGAATGTCATTTGATGGCCCCTATTTATCAGCAATTTTAGTTAAGCTGAAAACGCACACATGTCTCAATCTGTGAAGGATTCTTACAGCAAGCTGTATAGGCGCTTCAAATTACTTATGAGTTTGGATAGTTTTCAGCTACACGTATAGTCCTAAATTCAGGACTGAGACATGAATGTCAGGGGAAAAATGGGTAACAGCTAAATTCTGTACTTTTAAAAAAGGCTCTTTAGCTATGCTGTGTGAATCACTAAAATGGCAACTTCACATATACCTGTCAGTTAGGTAATTGCTAGTAGGAGTCGTTACTAAAAATGTGGAATATAGATTATTAGCATCATTAAGACATACGCCACACCCACTCTTTAGCCCTTGAAATATTTAAATCATTTTAAATCTAATAAATATACAAAGCATGACTTCCACATCTCATAGGTACCTTAGAAAATCTCTGCTTTTAACTTAAAAACACTTTTGCATAAAGATGCTCATGGAAAGATGAGGTAGATAACCTTGTATGTGTGTTGATCTGTACTTTGTTGAAAAAAAGTCAGCATGGGAACTTTTGAGAGATAGTTTAGTCATTGTCCATTCAACATCCCTATGTAAATCATATATTACCATCTGGACAGCTCTTCTAGTACTGTCACACAGGGTCTGTAAGCATTCTAACCACAGTGATTACAGAGACATAGTCTGAAAAATGTAGAGCCTGTGTAAGCTTTAAACTATGAAAAACATTATTAACAAATATCATCATGATCTGATTCATGACAACAAAAGTGCCTTTTATTAAACCGTAACTAATGTTTTAAATATATATTTTATAACTTTGATGTGGGATATGTATCATTCAGTCTTTGTCTAAATAGGTGGAAGTCAGCTTTTGAGATAAAAGTATGTTGTTTTCTTTTAGTAAATTTAAAATAAAAATAAATTATCTAGAAAAGAGTAGGGTGAAAAAAGGCCAGATTATTTGGTAACTTAGAGTCTGAGTAGACAAGCATCAGGGTAATCCAGAGCACCAACTACTGTCCCATATAGTCTATTACTAACTGCAGAGCAAAGAATGGATGAATTCCATTCCTTGACACTATGAAGTCCAGAGTCAAGCATATTAATTCTCTAACTTTTCTACCTTCCAAACCCTTTCTTACCTTACATATAACAAAATAGTTCTCTGAATCCAGAAACAAATTTTGTCCCCTAATATAGACCTATAAAACTTACTAGGTTCAATTGAGGTCATGGACATTATTTGTGGACAGAATTTAGCTTAAAAAGGAAGAAGTAAATATTCTATTTAAGATGGTTTGTTTATTGTCAGTGTTTTCTTCTGTCTGTTCAAGATAAAACAACTAAGAAACAGATTTTTTTAAAGAAAAAAAATGGCAGTTCTTCAGTGCCTAAATCCCATTTGAAATCAATGAGTATCTAAATTTAGTTTGTGTCTTTGGAACTCTCAATTTGAATTTCCAGAAAAAAAAAAAAAAAAAAAAGGCACAACAGGACTGTTTTCTCTACAGCTAGTGCTCTCTTCCAAATTAGGCAGTTTACATTATTATTTTACCTCTTAAATCACAAAATGTGAAAGAAAATATGTGTACCTAGTTAAAACTCAAAGGTCCTGAGCACTACAATTACAACTACAAAAAAGGTAATTATTTAGTATGACCAATCTATGCATACATGTCCAACTGCAATGAGTAATCATCTTAGATGAATGCAATGTTGGGTGAAATGAAAGCATGTACCACATCAGGAACCTCATGAAGTTCAACAAGGAGAATTCCAAAGACCTGGACCTGGAGCATCCTGCACCAGGCACCAGGAGATGCTGGGGGCCACGCAGCTGGAATGCAGCTTGGCAGAAAAGGACCTAGGGGTCCTGGTGGACACCAGCTTGACTGTGAGCCAGTGATGTGCCCTTGCAGCAAAGAACGCTGATGGTATGCTGGAATACATTAGGAGGAGCGTTGACAGCAGGTCGAGTGAGAGGATCCATCCCCTCTCCTTGGCACTGGTGAGCCCACACCTGGAATACTGTGTCCAGTTCTGGGCTCCTCAGTACAAGAGAGACCTGGACATATTGGAGAGAGTCCTCGAAGATGATGAAGCATCTGGAGCATCACTCTTATGAGGAAAGGCTGAGACAGCTGGGACTGTTCAGCCTGGAGAAAAGAAGGCTCAGGGAGTCTTATGAATGTATATAAATACCTGAAGGGAGGGTATGAAGATGGAACCAGGCTCTTTTCAGTGGTGTCCAGTGACAGGACCAGAGGCAATAGGCACAAACTGAAACACAGGAAATTCCCTCTGAACATCAAGAAATTCTTTTTCACTGTGAGGGTGACTGAGCACTGGCACAGGTTGCCCAGAGAGGTTGTGAAGTCTTCCTCCTTGAAGATATTCAAAAGCTGCCCACAGTGCTGGGCAACTGGGTCTAGGTAGCCCTGCTTGAGCAGGGGTTTGGACCAGAGGTCCTTTCCCACCTCAACCATTCTGTTACTCTGTGATCAAAGAATTTTCCTGGTTTTCACATAGGAGGACTCTGGTCTGCAATTTGGGTTTGCTGGTAGTGACAATTCTCTATGATTATTATAGATTAGATGACCAAACATATTCTAGTTTAGAATGTGTCATTCATTGTTATGTGCAGATTTTCACTCACGCTCTTCTGCCACCTTTTAAATACTGGAATCTCATTTTAGAGGACACAGAACAGCATGTTATTTGTCACTTAGTAAAACTGGCTGCCTTTTTCATCTCTCTAGTTACCTTCAAGCAATACATACCTTATCACTATTAGCTCAATGAGCTGCATATAACCTCTTAATATCAGGGTATGTACTATGTTCTCAAAGAAATTACAAGAGCTACTTTAAATTTTTTACTCTGAACCATCTGCTTATTTTTTATCATATCTTGTGGCCTCCAGTCTCAGCTACTGCCCTTGCGAATGAGCAGCTGTTTCCTTATCAAAGTTCCATACTAAAACTGTCCAGCCTTTATTAACAAATTCCATTAGTATCTTGAAGCCTTTGGCTGAATTAATGTGTAAGCAAAGTTATTTCTGAGAACGTGATTCCAAGAAGCTGTGTTCTTATTGTCTAACATGTGGCCTAAAATTATCACCTCTAATGGAATCAAGCGGTGTTTCATTTACCCTTTCTTAATGTGCATGAAACAAGCCTTTCACAGGAATTCGTAGACTAAAAGTACAACTAGATAATCTAGTTGACCTGCTGTTATCACAAACCACTAAGTTTCACTGAGATTCCAGAATATGGCATCCACCTTAATTAGATTAAAGCATTACAATCTTCACTAATATGCCTGTATCCCACCACACATTTTCAATGCATTGTTCTTTTAATATTGCCAATTTTCCTTTTCCCCTTCTGCCCCTAATACTAGGAGCTTGTACTTGTCCACCTCCTCCTCCTACCTCATCTTCTCAGTAAAGTTTAAATTTCCACTTCAGGAAAAAGCTTTACCCTAAGCACTCAAGTGCTAGTTAGTTTCACAAGTAAAAAGCATCAAAAGATTCCTTGAAAAAATTCTCAAACTTTTGGAGTATGGAGAACTTTTACAAGTTACAGCAGTGTTGAAGATGGTGTTGGTGAATATGATGTCTTGTTACACATCACTAATTTTGGAAGTCCTTGGGACTCTCTTGGAAAGACTTAATGTACAGAGAAGCAAATTCTAACATGCAACCCTGTCAATGTCTGACAATTTAGCATTTTATAGAGATTATGACCCATTGTTCTAAAACACATGAAAGGCATGAAGGCCCATAAAAACATCCATAGGCTCTAGATTCTGACAGCAAGGAGAAGAACCTGGATAGGCTGGAGAGTTGGGCAGAGAGGAACTTAATGAAATTCAACAAGGGTAAATGTAGGGTACTGCATCTGGGGAGGAATAACCCCATGCATCAGTACAGGTTGGGGGCCGACCTCCTGGAGAGCAGCTCTGTGGAAAGGGACCTGGGAGTCCTGGTGGACAACCGGATGACCATGAGCCAGCAATGTGCCCTGGTGGCCAAGAGGGCCAATGGTATCCTGGGGTGCATCAAAAGTAGTGTGGCCAGCAGGTCGAGGGAGGTCATCCTCCCCCTCTACTCTGCCCTGGTGAGGCCGCATCTGGAATACTGCGTCCAGTTCTGGGCTCCCCAGTTCAAGAAGGACAGGGATCTGCTGGAGAGGGTCCAGCAAAGGGCTACAAAGATGATTAGGGGATTGGAACATCTTTCATATGAGGAGAGGCTGAGGGATTTGGGTCTCTTTAGTCTGGAGAAAAGAAGATTGAGGGGGGGATCTTGTTAATGCTTTCAAATACTTGAAGGGAGGATGCCAGGGGGATGGGAGCAGGCTTTTTTCAGTGGTGCCCATTGATAGGATGAGGGGTAATGGGCACAAGCTTGAACATAGGAAGTTCCATCTTAACATGAGGAGGCACTTCTTTACTTTGAGGGTCGTAGAGCACTGGAACAGGCTGCCCAGAGAGGTTGTGGAGTCTCCCACTCTGGAGACATTCAAAACCCACCTGGACGCTGTCCTGTGCAACCTGTTGTAGGTGACCCTGCTCTGGCAGGGGGGTTGGACTAGATGATCTCCAGAGGTCCCTTCCAACCTTGACGATTCTGTGATTCTGTGATTCTGTGAATATAATCATGCATTGCCTGTACCATAATCCTGATGTGGTTGGCTGCAGAGCGCCTTTGGAAATCTGACAACTTCATTTAAACAATTCAAATGACATCAGTTTCTTTTAAGGAGTATGCTCAGTGACATCTAAAAGAAATTTGCAGCAGTCCATGTTGTAACTTAATTTCATTTCTCTAAATTAAAAAGGCTGTTATGATAAATAAAGGTATGGATGATAGGTTTGCTTGAACAATAGAAGATGGCAAAAGGGCATTTTCATAATTTCTTTTTTTTTATCGCTAGCATTTATGATACCTCCTGGAAACATGAAAGTAAAATCTTCCATTCAAGCATTTATTTTCACATAGCTCACATGCAGTGGCAGATTGCCTTGCATATTTTCCAGGTGCTAAACTGTTATTTTTTTTTCTTTTCCTAGAAGGCACCAAAATCTCTTTTAGAATATTTCTGGGATGGGATAAGGAGGTGTGCAACAAATATTGTGAGGTATATTTTCAAAGTAACTTTGAAATTGTAAACTCATTCTTTCAAACATTTGGTTTTAATTCAAAATATTATGGAAGAAAATAACATGCGTACAACAAATTGGACAGAAGTCTTCCTGCCACAGTTGGGCTTAAAAATGATTCAGTGAAGCACTGAAATATGTGCTTATTTTAATCATTTGTAGTCCATTAACTTAATAGGTTTGACTTGTGTGCCTAAATGTTCAACTTCAGCTTAAATAGATCAGAGACATCTAGGACTTTGAATAACTTGGCCGACTGAACACAAAAGCTGTTTATGCTACCAAACGTGTGGCTTCACAGGTGTAATTAAACATCCAAAGTAATCCTGTAAATATTTTGAAATCTATCCTTCTATAGCTTTAAAATACAAACTTCTCTTCTCAAAATGTAGTTTGATTTTTTTCAGTCATTTCTGTATCTGCTTTATAGAGATAATTCAAAAGGTAAATTTCAGTATCACAGAAAGTGCAAGTGGTATAAGTACAACCAAAGTAAATTGATATTATCTTTCACATTAATATTTGCTGAAACTATTTTTCATTGTGCATCCATCCTCCATGATTGCTTTGCCTGCAAAGTACTAGCTGAAGTGAATTGCTGTTGCAAGTTATTTCTTCTTAAATCTCTGGATTCACTGGCTTTGGACTTCATGCCTAATGCATTTTATAATTCCTTAATAACTCCAGGATTTCCTGCTATTAAGCATTGGTTATTTTTACATGTACTGACTTAAAATAATCTGAAAAAATCTACAGTTTTAAAAGGTTCACCTAAAAATTAGATCTGAATCCTTAGCTAATATATAGCACTACATAGAAAGTTACCAAAGTTTTCTTGTTTGCATTGGTATAGATTGATTTTGAGACTTTAGAGTCCTGCTTCCTCTGTTCAGTTATATTTTTCCATTTCTTTATAGCAACGGAATTAATGATGTTCCCAAAATCTCGTGTACAAAAAAAATGAATTTAAGTTTGAAGAAAGCAGATTCTATAATAGGGGAGATGATAAGCTTATTACTGAATTACAGAAATACTGAAGATAAGGAAGTTCAGGCACCCCATTTGTTTCTGGAGGGTAGTATTTGCATCTAATATAATTACTTTTATGTATAACCTACAGAAAGTAATAGGAGGAATCTTCTCCACCATTCCATAATCTTCAGTGAGATTTAGAGAATTATCCATTTAATAGTGTCATGAATTTATATCTTCATCTTCAAAATGTCATAGCAGTGGAAACCCACTATATTTTGATGATACACTTTCAGAACTGTCTCCCTTCTCATTCAGTTCATGTTTTCCCATATGAAATATGAGCATACTTTAAAATGCCGACTTTGAAACAAGAAAGGCTCTATCCACTAAGCACATCTACTTCCCAGATCTGCAAATCTGTTTTATTAAAACCAAGAGCAGAAGCCCAAAGCTCGTCTTCGAAAAAGTGAAGAATTAGTGTTTTCTCACTCTTGAAGTTAATCTAGACCTTAATCAACTGAAATTTATTTGTAAACTTGGCTGATATTTTTACTGTTGAATACTACTAAAGGACAGAATATGTTTCAATTCACACTTTGCATTTTGGGATTGGTGGTGGTTTGCTGTATAGACAACTGAGTTACCTGAGTCGCAACTTCTCAAAAGGTTGACTAAGCATTTGTGGTCACACTACATGTCTTTATAAAATAGCACTGTGTGTTGAATCTAGGCTTCAAAACTGTTCTAACATTTCTTGTGAAGGATGAAGATCCCTATTCTTACAGTGAAGGTGATGTCCAATACACAGGCTGAAAAACATGGTAAAATACAGTAAAATCAAGACTGTAAATTACAATTGGCACTGCCATGGAAATGCTCAGGGGAAAATTCTTAACACCCTTTTCTAGCCTTATGAATTTGCTACAGATGGGCAGCATTGCCTTTATGATTACTGAGGCTGTAAAGAGGCTGTAAAGGAGGAATTCTAAGACAGTTCCAAAGTCAGAAACTGGATATGGCAGTCACACAGTCAGTCAATACATACATCCATAGCAAGTGATCATATTTAATCCCAAAATCTACACAAATCTCTTAGCATTTCTCAGGAAAGAAAATTTCACAGTCATTATTCTTGCATGTAGAGACCCTTAGATGCTGAACACATAGTAATACATCTGCTGAGTTTTTTTTCTTTCAGTCAGTTTGAGTAACAACTAAAAAATAACAGACATAGCCAGAATAATCAGACATACTTAATTTGCAAAAAAAAAAAATGCTTAAGTAAAGCAGACACTAAGCCAGTCAGATAAACAAAATGTAACTTTAACTTAGATTTAAATAGATTAAAATTACATTTAAAATAAAAATAAATTAAATAATGTAAATAAATTTAAATAGATTGTCCAGTGCTGAAGACAGAAATCTCAGACATCTGGTTGACTGTATGCATTATGGTGAGAACCAGTGACAAATCCAAATCTTCAACATCAAGTGTGAATCACAGCACACAAAAAATGGGCCAAAGAGATTTGCATCATCAGATAATTAGAATTTTTTTCATCATTTCATAAACTGTTGTCAGCTGAAGTTCTGGAATCATCTTAAGTATGAATTATATTAATATCTCCCAGCAGTGCATTAAGGAATGCTACTGGTGTCCTTCATGTGTTTCACTCTTTCTCCTCCTCTCCATCAGACAATCATTTTAAAATATTGCTGTGATTATAGTGTGTCAGGTTCTTTCTGATGGATGACTCCAGCAAAACTACCACAAGTCTGCATTTAGTCTGTGATGTTTAACCTTAACAATCACTTTATTTAGTAAGAAAAATCTAATATATCTTTGTTTGCCATCCCAATAAGTAACAGATTTTTGCTATTCCTCTGGCACAAATTATTCCTAAAAACTGATTTAGCAAAAGTGGGCACCATGGGATTCCTTTTTATTGCCTCTCACTATCTTCAAATCACAGTCACCTAGCTGACAAGTAAAAAGGTAATTTTTCTCAGCTGCCAAGCATACAGATTGACAACATCGTGTAGATATCAACCTGGGTTCTAGCTTTCTCCCTTATTACCAGAAGTAATCACAACCTGAAGGCCTGAACAATGCCCTCAAAAACTCGTGTAAACTACAGTGGTGTTGGTTTAAAAATTTTCAGACTGCATTTTAATCAGTAGGTAAAAATTATCTTGATGTTTTTAGGGTTCTCTATGATCCTTCTAGTACAGAAGAAAAGAAAAAAAAGATAAACTGCATTCTAAGATAGACATTTAAAAACATAGTTAATGTACCAAATTTCACCTGTTCCAAATTACTAAAGTGTGTAAAAAGGCAGAAGGTAACTGCAGGTTTAATTTGGAAATGTCAGTTTAAAGATAGATGTTGCTATGTGTCCAGTCTGGTCGGAAGAAGCTTCTTGCAATTATAATGATAGAAAAGTGCCCAAACTGACTTTCAGACTCTATGTTGAGATTCCATGTCTTAAATAACATTGCAAGATGACTAGGTTTGATTTGGCACCACAGACAGACTGTAAATCACAGAATCACAGAATCACAGAATAGTCAGGGTTGGAAGGGACCTCTGGAGATCATCTAGTCCAACCCCCCCGCCAGAGCAGGGTCACCTACAACAGGTTGCACAGGACAGCGTCCAGGTGGGTTTTGAATGGCTCCAGAGTGGGAGACTCCACAACCTCTCTGGGCAGCCTGTTCCAGTGCTCCACCACCCTCAAAGTAAAGAAGTTCCTCCTCATGTTAAGATGGAACTTCCTGTGTTCAAGTTTGTGCCCATTACCCCTCGTCCTATCAATGGGCACCACTGAAAAAAGACTGCTCCCATCCCCCTGGCATCCTCCCTTCAAGTATTTGAAAGCATTAACAAGATCCCCCCTCAATCTTCTTTTCTCCAGACTAAAGAGACCCAAATCCCTCAGCCTCTCCTCATATGAAAGATG
>VZSZ01003880.1:59888-101154 GCA_013398815.1 Ibidorhyncha struthersii
AGGTGCTGTGGTGACAGAAGATGCAGAGAAGGCGGAGTTGCTAAATGCGTTCTTTGCTTCTGTCTTCACTGCTCGGGCCAGTCCTTGGGAAACCCAGACTTTGCAGATAACAGAGAAAGTCTGGAGGAAGCAAGACTTTCCCTTGGTTGATGAGGAGCAAGTTAGAGATCAGTTAGACAAACTACATATCCACAAATCCATGGGGCCTGATGGGATGCACCCTCGAGTGCTGAGGGAGCTGGGGGAAGTCATTGCTGGGCCGCTCTCCATCATCTTTGAAAGGTCCTGGAGGACAGGTGAGGTGCCTGAGGACTGGAGGATAGCCAATGTCACTCCAGTCTTCAAAAAGGGTAAGAAGGATGACCCGGGAAACTACAGGCCGGTCAGCCTCACCTCCATCCCTGGAAAGATGATGGAGCAGCTTGTGCTCCCACACTGTCATTTGTAGTGAAGACAGTTTCCACTAGAAGTTTCCTCTTACCACAGCCCAGTGACATATTACTGCTTTCCAGTTACTTTTTTTCAATTCAAATGCATCTAGCATAAGCTTAAAAAGGAAATTGGAACTAAAACTGAATACTGGAGGGTTTCTCTAATAAGCTTTGTTTTCATTGATTCAGAAGGATGAGAGAAGATACCCATCAAAGGGCCCTTGCAAGATCATTGTACACGGTACACACAAGGCATGACTGTGCAGGTCATTCAGGTAGCACAGTCTGTCTCTTCTTTGACCAGAAAAGACTGATTGCTATGCAAAGTGAGTCTTATTTGAAATCTTAATTGAAAGACTCCTTGTGAAAAGTCTGAACAGACTCACTGGCAGTTGAATGTGCTTTTTAATCACTGAGATTAAAGACTTCAGTCAATATGGTTCAAATTATTTGCCCCAAGCAGTAGAACAATGGTTTTCTTTAAAACGGTGCTTACAGCTTCAGGCGCAAGGCCAAGAAAACTTAGCCCCCTGAGTTGTTAATATAATTATTGTTTTCTTGATTATCTTGCAAGGGTGTTAATTTGCCTCCCAGTAATTAACTTCCCTATGTGATTGTCAGGAAGTTTAATCAATAGCATGAACAGATACACCAACTGTTGTCCCTCTTGTGACCAATACTCCCCTCCCCACCTCTCCCACCCCTGTGGAGGTGTCGTTGTTTTAATAAAATGAACAGGTGGGATTTGCATAATTTCTTCAGGGAGACAATGTCTAAACCGTTCATCTCCTACTGCAAAAATTAAGGTACAGCCGATCAGGTCACATCAATATAATTGCCCCTGTTCTAAAACTAAAAGCATTACATGACTCCTGCTAAAGGACCACTGGGCAAAACAACTTACAAAGTTTTACATTGCATTACATTATCAGACACTTTAAACATTGTGATGACATTGCAATAAGAGGAGGAGCAGAAGACTTAATCTAATATGACTCTACTTATGTCCACCATGTACAGGACATAATGTAATTCCCTTCGAAGCTAGTGACAAAAAAACCCTCATTCTTGGTGGAATTCCAATCTGCCTTGGCAGCTTTGGACTTTCTTTATTAAGAAGGATGTCACTCTGTGGCCTCTCTTTTCTTATAGGGCAGCGTTGTCTGTTCTGATTCATAGCTTCTTAAATCTTCTCCTGTAACAGTTTAACAGTGGTTATTTACTTCAATATGTTTTCCAAGAACACTTCACTCTCACTCATTTCTTCCCTGAACTATCCTTCTGTGATACATTACATGTTTATTTACCTTACCCAATTTTCAAACTGCAGGAGTTGCCAACATGACCAAGAACAAGTAAGGTAACTTTGGGGGTGACAGAGTTTATTTCTAAAACTACACATAAGAATTGTGTCCTATGCATTATGGGCATCTATAGTGCTATAGAAAGATAATAACAGCTAACACTAAATATAAATTGGAACATCCATGCTCCAGGAATACTTGTAAACCACATTGAAATGATCAAAGTATTTACAAAAAAAAATCAAAATAACTCATAAAGAAATTTTTGAGAAATTTTATTGAAAGCTTACAATGAATTCCAAGGGACATCCATTTGAAATGTAGCGATATGAACATTTTTAAAAGAGTAATGAACCAAAGTCACACCCAAAAGAAAAACTGACAGGATGGAGGGAATGTCCTTCAAATGCTGGGATTTACAGAGATAGCTGTTGGAGTCAGGCTTTTTGGTTTCTGAAAAGTGAACTTGCTGACAAGGTCATATTTAGATTGAGAAGAAAAAAGTCACTTCTTGATTATAAGAAATGTGAGTCCATTCAGCTTGCAGCACAGTCTAGGGAATGTTATTATCTCCTGCCTTGTAAAACTTCAGAATTAATCCAATCCATGATTTGCAGCACAATATTCTATCTTTACTACGAATTTTGGCTCTGCAATTTTTTCATTTTTATCTGGGCACCAAGAGAGTTCCAAGGCTTGTGAGTATCTGTGGTTTCCTGTTCCTATAACAGGTTGACATTACTTGCATTAACTACATGTATGTAAAACATACAAATGTATACACACCTATATATCCTAGCATATGTAACATATATGTAAAATCAGTTGTATTGTAACATTTGCTAAGTTTCCTCAGAGACTATATATTAATGAATGATCAGATGATCTCTGTTCCCCACCAGTTCCACTTTCACCTGTGCTGATTCTGTTCTTTCGTCCTTAGAGGAGCTATTCCTGCAGTGTTCCTCACTTCAAAAAAGAAAGCCAACAGAAAAAAAACCACAAACCTATGCCACTGCAAGAATCATAAAAGTTTGCTTCCCCTGAATCTTACAAAGCAGCTAGACTGTATCAGTTCAAATAACGCATCCAATATTGTGTTGAGTTTCTCTGGTCCTTCATATGAAGCTCATGTCTTCCAGAGCACATACATTTCCTTCCTTCCATTTGTCCTTCAGAAAGTTTAAAGGAAAGTTCATTTGCTTTAGAGAAATGAATGTTTTCATTATAGGGAGAGATGAATGATTTATCCTAGATGGGGGCAGGGGTGGGAAAGAAAATTCAGCTTTACTATCTTTTCTGTGAAGAATCAAGGTTGTTTCAAGCTGCAGTCTTATACTTCCTTGAATTGGATTATTTTCAAACATATATTTCTTGGAACATGTCTGCTACTTCTTTGACAAATTAAGTAATGCGTCATGAACAACTAAAATTCATTGCAACATAAAAACAAATACATGTTCATTTTAGTACTTTATTTTCTTCAGGCTTTTGAATCATGGTGGGATATTTTAAAAAACGTATATCTTTTAAAAATCTCCTTAATAATACCTACACAATATTGAGGCAGCACTTTATTGAAGAGCAATTAAATCCAACCATTTGAAATGTAGGTCCTATTGCTTTTTCTTCTCTCAGACTACTAGATTTGTGGTTTGAGGTTTCAATTTACAGCTGACACTGGTATTTGACTTGCTGTCATATTTATTGCTCTGATTACAATTAAAAGCATTGTTATGGGAAAGGAATGATAGTACCACGGTCACATTGTTAGAGTAGAAGTTTTTTCACATACAGTTACAGTTATGTAAAAAGTGTGATAAACTGTTGGGGATTATGAGATCTTTCCTACCAGAACTCTTACTCCTCACATTAATTGCAGCTACCAAGGAAGATGCAATTGCCTGGAGCCATAAGCAAATTTATTATTATTATTTGTAATACGTGGCAACAATTAAATTTGGGGTCTACTGTGCTAACTGCCCTATAAAGATAAAATAAGAGACAT
This sequence comes from Ibidorhyncha struthersii, assembly GCA_013398815.1. Taxonomy (NCBI): domain Eukaryota; kingdom Metazoa; phylum Chordata; class Aves; order Charadriiformes; family Charadriidae; genus Ibidorhyncha; species Ibidorhyncha struthersii. Next base: position 63,632 of record VZSZ01003880.1, read on the forward strand.
GCTCATCTCTGAAGAACTTTCAGTCTAACCAGAAAAGATAGCTGAAGTGTAACAGAGACAAAGATTTATCTACAGAATGTTACAAAATATTGAGGCAGTGGTTTTGAGCCGAAGTGCTTTGGCCTTCTTTTTTGAAATGTTTATTCATTTTGTAATTTCTTATTTTATAACTTTTATGTTATAATACAAAATTAAAAGTTGACATGAAAATGTAAAATTTCTGTTCCGTCAAGGTGAAGTATTTTGACAGATTCACAGCAAATTAAAACAAGAAAACCTTGCAATGTTCCTTTTAGAAGATTTAAGAGAAATTAGAAGCATTTGAAGAATTTTAGAGAATTTCAAAAGATTTAAATTGCATTCTAATTTTGGAATGCCAAAAACCCTTTCACAAAATGGATTTTCTATGCTCTGCAAAGCTCTACTTAAGAGCCTTCTTTGTTGTGAAATGAATAGCTTTAGCACCTTTCCTTAGCTTTTCTCTGAAATTAATTGTTAGTCTTTGATCCAGCTTCTAACCTATAACAAAAATAAAACAGTAGTTGAAATAATAGGCTTATTTACAGCATCAGGAGATAAGGGCAGCACTGAAATGGGCACACAGGTTAAGCAAATTGGCAGAGCAGGGTTGGATGTCTTGCTTTGTTGCTGTGTGTCATCTTTAGGTAAATCTGTAGGTAAGTAGATCACTGGAGTCACTAGAGATATTTTCTCAGTATTTTTAAATGAAATCTTTTGGTCTGAATATTTCTTGTTGGCTCTGACTATTGCTCATTTTCCTTATGCAATAGTATCTGTTTATTTTGGCTTGCTATTAAACTTAGTAGTGCCAAAGGAAGTCTGGAGTCATATTAAAACTAGGCGTAAACAAATGATTAGCATAGACAAAGACACAGGTTATTTTGGAAAAGAAAAACAAAAACACCCCAACTGAACTAAAATTGTAGTTGAAATTTCTCATTTAATGTAAAGTTTCAAGCTCCTTAAGCAGTTTTTCCTCTGACAGACATGAATCAGGAAAGACACTATTACAGGCACCTACCTTTGGAACATCATCTCATGAATCGCTCCTCAGAGAGACAACAGTATTCCCTCTGTAAAATACTGCGGAAGATGAAAAAAAGAGAGAGGATCTTCACAGACACCCTGCAGAGCCAAGCATCTGAACCCTCAGCTGCACATGATGGGCAGCCAGAGTCTGTACTCCATCAAGTGGCAAATGCAGACTGTCAAGTTGGGGAACAGCAGGCTTGTGACTTCTGGCACCAGGAAGACAGCTTCTTTTCCACCTGTAGATCTGTGACTGCAGAATAGGTTCAATGTCCTGAGGAGCTATCAGAGCTGGCTAAGCCTGACACACATGCAAGCACTAAAAAGCAGTAGGTAACGGCATTTCAAGATGGATATTCCCCTCTGCTGACCTGATCTGCTCTTTGGGGAAGCTTTCTGGGAACTTTGATCTGGGAAGTTGAGGAGAGACTCATTTGGCTCATTTTAGACTATTGTCCCTTGCTGCTCATCCCTGTGAGCACCAACAATACTGCCAGAGGAGGGCTGGAGTGTATCAGGAGTGACTGCAGAGAATCATAGAGTGGTTTAAGTTGGAAAGGACCTTAAAGATCATCAAGTTCCAACACCCCTGCCATAGGCAGGGGCACCTTCCACTAGACCAGGTTGCTCAAAACCCCATCCAACCTGGCCTTAAACACTACCAGGGATGGGGCATCCAGAACTTCTCTGGGCAACTTGTTCCAGTGCCTTGCCACCCTCAGAATGAAAAATTTCTTCCTAATATGTAGTCTAAATCTACCTTCTTCCAATTTGAAGCCATTACCCCTCATCCTATCACTACATGCCCTTGTAAAAAGTCACTCTCCAGCTTTCTCATAGGCACCCTTCAGATGCTGGAAAGCTGCTATAAGGTCTCCCCGGAGCCTTCTTTTCTCCAGGCTGAACAACCCCAACTCTCTAAACCTGTCTTCACAGGAGAGGTACTCCAGCCCTATGATCATCCCTGTGGCCCTCCTCTGGACCCATTCCAACAGGTCCATATCCTTCTTATTTTGGGGGCTCCAGAGCTGGACACAGTACTCCAGGTTGGGTCTCATCAGAGCAGAGTAGAGGGGCAGAATCACCTCCCTTGACCTGCTGGCCACAGTTCTTCTGATGCAGCCCAGGATGCAGCTGGCCTTCTGGGCTGTGAGCGCACATTACTGGCTCATGTTGAGCTTCTCATCAACCAACACCTCCAAGTCCTTCTCCTCAGGGCTGCTGTCAATCCATTGTCTGCCCACCCTGTGTTTGTGCTTTGGACTGCCTGGACCCATGTGCAGGACCCTGCACTTGGCCTTGTTTAAATTCATGAGGTTTGCACAGGCCTACCTCTCCAGCCTGCCCAGGTCCTTCTGGATGGTATCCCTACTCTCCAGCTTGTCGACCAGTCCACACAGCTTGTCAGCAAACTTGCTGAGGGTGCACTCAATCCTGCTGTCCATGTTGCTGACTAAGATGTTAAACAGCACCGATCCCAATACCTTCCCCTGGTGAATGCCCCTCACCACTGCTCACCACTTGGACACCGATCCGTTGACCGCAACACTTTGAGTGTGGCCATCCAGCCAGTTCCTTATCCACCGAGTGGTCCATAGGTCAAATCCATTCCTCTCCAATTTAGGGACAAGGATGTTGTGTGGGACAGTGTGTTGTGTGGGACAGCTTTGCACCGGTCCAGGGAGAGAATGTCTGTTGCTCTTCCCATATCCACAAACATTGTAACAAACACCATTGTAGAAGGCCACCAGATTTGTCAGGCATGATTTGCCCTTAGTGAAGCCGTGTTGGCTGCCACCAACCACCTCCTTATTTTCCAAGTGTCTTAGTATAGTTTCCAGGAGGATCTGCTCCAGGATCTTGCCAGGCACAGAGGTGACTGGCACACAGGAACTACTGGCCTGTAGTTCCCCAGGTCTTCTTTTTTACCCTTTTTAAAAATGGGGGTTATGTTTCTCCTTTTCCAGTCAGTGGGAACTTCACCAGACTGCTATGACGTCTCAAATATGATTGATAGTGGCTTGGCAACCTCATCTGCCCATTCCCTTAGGACTCACGGATGAATCTCATGGACTTGTGAACCTTTAGGTTCCTCAGCTGGTCTCGAACCTAGTCTTCACCTACAGTGGGTGGTTCTTCGTTATCCCAGTCCCTGCCTTTGCCTTCTGCAACTTGGGTGGTGTGGTCAGAACCCTTACCAGTGAAGACCGAGGCAAAAAAGTTGTTGAGTACCTCAGCCTTCTCCATGTCCTAGGTGACTAGGTCTCCCATTTCCTTACTGAGTGGGCCTACGTTTTCCCTTGTCTTCTTTTTGACAATTATAGAAGCTTTTCTTGGCCCCCTGATGTCCCTGGCCAGATTTACCTCTATCTGGGCTTTAGATGTGGCTCAGGCCCATGTGGTGTGTTCTTGTTCCTACTAAGTAAATGGAAAATCTTTCTTAGGAATACATAGAGCAGGGTGACAGTAACAAGAGTAATGATAAAACAGTGCAAATAGAAAGCCACCTTGAGTATGCTTACTCAAATGCACTCAACCTGCAAAATAAGTAGAATGAACAAGAACACTGCATGAGGTCACAGAGGTACAACATTGTTAGGATAGCAGAGACAGGGTGGGACAACTTGCTTGCAATACTGTGAAGGATGGATACAAGTTCATCAGGAAAGTCAGGCAGGGATAACCAGGAACGTAGTTGCCCTCTGTGTTAAGGAGTAGCTTGGATGTATGGAACACTGCTATGGGATGGACAATAGGGATGAGAGCTTGTGGGTCATGGTCAGATTACAGGCCAGCAAGGGTGACATTGTGGTGGGGGTGTGTTACAGACCACCCGGTCAACACGAGGAAGTGGATGAAGCCTTCCTTAAGCACCTCAAGGATACATCTGGATTACAGACACTGCTTCTTGTGGGGAAATTAAGCTCCCTGACATCTGCTGAAAAGCCAAAAATGTGGGACATAAGCAGTCAAGGAGGTTTTTGGAGGATGTCAGGAATAACATCTTGACACAGATACTGGACAGATCAACAGGAGTCACACAGAGTTGGACTGGCTATTCCCTAACAGATAAGTCAGATAAGTGATTTTTGAGGATGGGATAATCAATGGCAACCTTGGCTGTAGAGGACATGAAATAGTGGTGTTCAGGGTCTGGAAAGGAGTGGGTAAGGAAAGCAGCAGAATGTAGACCTGAGCTTCACAAAGCAGTTTTCACCTAATTCTGGGAACTGGTAGGTGATATTGCCTCTGAGGCAGCTCTAAAGATAAAGGAGCTCAGAAAAGCTGGCCAAGTTTTAAAGACAGCATCCTCCAAGCGTAAGAACTGTCCAATTAGGAAAATATGTGGATATACTGGGGAACCAGCTTTGCTAAACAGGGAATACATGACAGAGTTCCCAAGCAAAAAAGCAACATACAGGAGGCAGAAACAGGGACAGCCTACCAAGGAAAATTTCAGAAACATCGCCCAGACATTTAGAGATGGTGATAGGAGGACATAGAATCAATGCTTGCAAGGGATGCCAAGAGCAACAAGAAAAGTTTCTGTAGTTGCCTTAGAGTTAAAAGATTGAACAAGGAAATTTGAGCCTGTTGCTGAATAGGTTGAGTGATTTAGTGATTTATTTGTTTCAACATAAACAGATAAGGCAGAGGTATTTAATGCCTTCTTTGCCCTCAGTCTTCACCAGCAAATCTCCCAGGTCCTTGAGCTTAGTAAGGGGATTCAAGGGGGAGAGGAGCTAACAGCAGTGGGTAATAGTGGAATCAATGGTTATTTGAGAGAATTTGACCCATGATCACTGAATCACAGAATGGTCAGGGTTGGAAGGGACCTCTGGAGATCATCTGGTCCAACCCCCCTGCCAGAGAAGGGTCACCTACAGCAGGTTGCACAGGACAGCGTCCAGGCAAGTTTTGAATGTCTCCAGTGTGGGAGACTCCACAACCTCTCTGGGCAGCCTGTCCCAGTGCTCTGCCACCTCAAAGTAAAGTCCCTCCTCATGTTAAGATGGAACTGCCTATGTTCAAGTTTGTGCCCGTTACCTCTTGTTCTATCACTGGGCACCACTGAAAAAAGACTGTTCCCATCCCCCTGGTAGTCTCCCTTCAAGTATTTATAAGTACTGATAAGATTCCCCCCTCAGTCTTCTTTTCTCTAGACTAAAAAGACCCAAGTCCCTCAGCCTTTCCTCATAAGAAAGATGCTCCAATCCCCTCATCATCTTAGTAGCCCTTTGCTGGACCCTCTCCAGCAGTTCCCTGTCCTTCTTGAACTGGGGAGCCCAGAACTGGACACAGTACTCCAGATGCGGCCTCACCAGGGCAGAGTAGAGGGGAAGGATGACCTCCCTCGACCTGCTGGCCACACTCTTCTTGATGCATGCAGCCCAGGATGCCATTGGCCCTCTTGGCCACCAGGGCACATTGCTGGCTCACGGTCATCCTCTTGTCCACCAGGACTCCCAGGTCCTTTTCCACAGAGCTGCTCTCCAGCAGGTCAGCCCCTTACCTGTACTGATGCATGGGGTTATTCCTCCCCAGGTGCAGGACGCTACACTTGCCCCTGATGAATTTCATTAGGATCCTCTCTGCCCAACTCCAGGGCAGAGAGGAAGTCCAGGGGATTCAACAGAATGTATCTGGGTTTTGAGAGGGCTGGATGATATCCCTCTAAGGCCTCTCTCTCTGTTAGTTTTGAAAAATCATGGAGACTGGGGAAGATCCCTAATGACTGGACAAAAGCAAGTATTATGCCAATAATCAAAAAAGTCTGAAAGGATGATCCAGGGAAGTGATCAGATTCACTTTTGTCCCTGGGAAAATCATGGATTGAGTCTTACTGGACCACATTTCTGGAGATGTATTGCATTTATATGGCAAGGTTTTGGTAGTGGGGGTGCTGCAGTGACGGCCTATTTTGAGAAGACATGAGGTGCTGTCCCCATGTCAGGTAGAACCAGTGCCAGCCGGCTGCAAAATGGACTGACCGCTGCCCAGAGCTGAGCCTATCAGTGACAGTGATGGCACCTCTGTGATATCATATTTAAGAAAGGGTAAAAAACACTGCATAGCAGCTGTGAGAGAAAGAAGGGAGAAAATGTGACAGAAAAATCCCTGTAGACACCAAGATTGGTGAAGTAGGGGGAGGAGGTGCTCCAGGTGCCAGAGCAGAGATTCACCTGCAGCCAGAGGACAATGGTGAAGCAGCCATGGAGGACCACAGTGGAGCAGATATCCACTCTGCAGCCCATGGAGGACAACACTCCACTGCTCCACGCTGGAGCTGTTCATGAAGGACTGTGTCCTGTGGGAGGGACCCTATACTGGAGTGAAGGAACAGCATGAGGAGGAAGGAGTGGCAGAGATGAAGTCTGATGAACTGACTGCAATGCGCATTCTGCATCACCCTGCACTGTTCGTGAGGTAAAGGACGTAGAAGAGTTGGGAATGTATGGAGTGAAGTTGAGCCTTGGAAGAAGGAAGGACTGGGGGGAAGGTGTTTTTAGTTTTGTCTTCCCACACACACTATTCTACTCTATATTTAATTGGCAATAAATAAATTTTCCCCATGTTAAATCATTTTGCCTTTGTTGGTAATTGATAAGTGATCTCCCAGTCCTTATCTCAGCCCATGAGATTTTCCACCTTATTTTCTCACCCCATCCTGTTGAGGAGGGGGAGTGAGAGAGCAGCTGGGTGAGCATCTGGCAGCCAGCCAATGTTAAGCTAGCACAATGGACACGAGGGAAAAGGTGGTGACTGGGTAAATCATGTCTGACCAACCACATTCTCTTTATCACAAAATGGATCAGTGATGGATATAATTTACCTCAGTTTTAGCAAGACTATAGACATGGAATCTGGCCATACAACTGGATTTTTACCCATCCATTTTTCCTTCCATCCAGACCACTGTATCTTAACTTGGATACCGAAGTGTTGTGGGAGACAGTGTGTACTGTTAGTGGGTCACATATCCTACTGAAAGACCAGTGTCAAGTGGAACACAGCAAGGACTTGCTCTGTTTACCTTCTTTAGCAATGACCTGGAGCAAGCAATGAAGTGCACTCTCATCAAGTTTGCAGATGATATCAATTTGAGGGAGGGGGATGGGAACCAGGTCATATGCTCAAGAACAGGGCTGCCATACAGGGGTACTTGGACAGGCTGGTGGATCGTGACAACAGTGACCTGATGAAGTTCAACAAGGACAAAAGCTCTGCCCGGGCAGGCAAAGCCCCAGCAGCAATACAGGCTGGACCTGCCTGGTCAGGAGAAACTCTGCGGGAAAATTCCTGGAGCCTGTTGGCAGTGAGTGGAGAGGATTTTTTTATTGTTATTCTTAGAGAAATAAGGGAGAAAAATATTTCATTAAAGCATCATTTAAAGAAATTACAAAACAGCCCATTTCAGCTGCTGTCTAATGGTAGATTTTGATATGATATTATGATGTAAAAAGGGGTTTTCTCCTACAGACACACTTTTACTGAGCTTTGTTAAATGGAAAAACTGTTACAGTCCAAATTCTTACTAATTTTATAAAATAAATACGCTATATATAAGCCTAATGTCAGTAGTCTGTTTCAGTAAATAAATGATTCTTCTGGCCAGACAAAATACTTTTTCAGTTATTGTAAGGTTGTGTTTGCTCAGAAAATGTCATTGCTTTTTCCATATTTGATTATTGGTTAAAAAATTAAAATTAATTTTAGATTAGACTATGTAATCCACAATTAGGGTTATATATTTACTGAAACATTATGTTGTAATTTCCAATATTAAAGGTTTTGATGACATAAGATTCAATTATTTTATTTTAGATAAAAGGTCTCATCAGAATAAAAGGCCTCATCAGAATATGATATCAAGCTAAATGGCAGAATAAAACTTGATGGAACACCAGCTCCTCAGAAACAGTAATTTCTAGAGACTGAGAGAAGGTGGCTGAAATTTCTTTTAAATTTACTTCGTTGTAAAAAAATTTCTTTCTTAACATATTACCAAATGCAGGTTATTTTCAAGCTGTGTTTTGCTTTACATTCTTATAAACTGCATATAGATTGTCCCCTCAATTTCTTCACATGCACACATATGCTATCATTCATTTCAGCCATAATACGGAGCCAACAGAAAAAAAAAAAACCTGTGTGTATTATTTTCTTTGTTAGAAATCCAAGTCAAATTTGAATTTACCTATTTACCAGGGGACTCAGGAATTTTGATAGTCCATAAAGTATATTACTGAGACCTCCCTAGACACAAGCTATGGCTTAAAGGAGTTATTGTTTTATCCTCATGTTATCCTCACTGCAGAAGCTGAGATTGTCCTCTGCCTTTACACAGTGAGGGGCTGTAAGAAAGAAATTGTTCTGATTCTAACACCAATAGACTAGAAACAATCTCTGTTAAACTGATTGTGGAAACAGTAGTTATATAGTTTAAAAGAAAATTTTAGGAATGACACTTTGAAATCTCATTCATGGACTTGCTCTTCTTAATCTAAAGAAAATAGGAGAAGAAAGTGCAGTGATATTATGTGGCATGTTAATATTGCCAGCATTACATTGCACGGTTAGATGTTAGCCTGTGTTACCATTATTAACCTGTTTTTCTGAATTCCCAAGATAGTATAAATCTGTTGACTTCCAAGATGCTTCCAAAGATACCCCAAAAGGGACCTTAGAAAACAAGCTAGCACAAGACATTTTGATAGCCTGGAAAAGTTCCAAAAAACACTCAACATCAGCTGAAATGAAAACAGAAGTGTTCCGTGGTCTTCTAGTTGTGATAGCCTTGTACAGCTCTAGTAATTCAAAATATCAGTGATACGCAAAATATTCGTAGCAGAGAAATCAGGGGGCCTGTTCTCTTCCGACACAGAGCAGGCACCTTTTTTCCTTGTAACAGAGCATTTTGAAATCCTTGATGAGGCTTACTGCATTTTCCTGGTCTTTGCTAGCTCTGTATGCAGAATGTTAATCATTGTATGCACCACTGAGCCCTGCTCTGGTACGGAATAACACTGAGAATACAAGTTACAAGCTAAGTAGCTCTAGGTGTTGTTTACAGCTTAAATATGTCTGATATTAATCTGATTTCAGCAATAATGTTTGCTCCTGTTGTGATATTTTTCATTTATCCTTTGCACTGAAATAATGGTATGCCATTTCAAACCCTAGACACCCTTAATGCAAGAAAGATTTATCTTGCAGAAAGGGGGAAGTGAAAAACAGCCATGACCAGCCATGAAATAAACTTGTTTGATCAACCACTGCATATAATGTTTTACATTTTCCCCATTATTTGCAATTAGTTAAGAATATGAAAAAAATGAGCTACCATGTGAAAATAAATGACAAAGTGCTGAAATCATAACATATGTGGTATCAAGTATCATGTTTTAAAAGCATCAATTTCTATGGCCCCCAGCACTGTAATACTGGCTGTTAATCCTGAGGAATGGCTGGTACAATGTGTTGATTAGAGTGTAATAGTTTAATCATCTCTCAGTGATAGGAGTTCATGTTGTAGTTTCACAGATCATGAAATGTGTCTGTTTAAGATATGAGCACATTATCTTTTCTTCTCTTTTTTGTAGAGACACTATGTAATCATGCTCATTTTATCTCTGTCTCTCTTTTACCTGCATTATGGTGCTCATTAGCATGATCATGCAGGACACAGGGATAATCAAAGATGATGTTTATTACAGGGAGAAAAAGAAGCATTTTCCTATTGGAAATGCTTTTGCATTGCAAGTTAAGGAGTGTAAACCCTCCTTATCATTTCTAAACACTGCATCAGATTAGTTGTTAGCTTATTGGCATTGTGCAAAGGACAACAAATTTACAATGTTTCTTAAATAAGTTATTACAGCAATATGAAAATGGAAAAGGCATCATCTGAGTACATTCTCTTCAGGGATTTGGGTTTATTTTTGGCTTCATGAAACTGAGTTTAAGTAGATGTACCAGTGTCTCAGAAGAACAGAAGGGAAGTTAGCAATTAAAACAGGTAGGAGGAATATGGCTTTTGGATCTGATCCTCCCTAGGTGTATTAGTACACTCCTCTGAAGTCAGTAGGGCTTGCCTGATTTATACAAACTGCAGATCTGTGCTTTGACAAAGGGCATACTTTGTAACAGTTCAGTTAACCTTATTTCCTATTATTTTTTTTTTTCTTTTTTTTTTTCCTTTTTTTTACTACCCATTCATTAATTTTGGAAATGCTGTTTAGGCTTGGAAGGTTTTACCAAGTCAATGGTAGTGTGTCTCCTTTAGATACACCAGACATAACTCTCACAGCACCTGCGCAAGCCTTGAAGGGAAGTGAGGACTGGTATAGTGTGTAGTGTGAGGACACAAAGGTATAATTGTCACTTGTGAAGGGGAAAACAGGGAACTGTTTTTCAAAAAACTACTCAGAGAGACGCTCATCTGGTAATGTAGAATTTATTAAACACTACTATTAATTCCAATTATTAAGGTACAAACCCAGGAACAGATACTTACTCTTTTTGAACAAAGGATAAGAACCAACTTCTTAGACAAAATCAGGGAAGGGAAAAGGCAAAGGATAAGTGGGTCCAAATACTTGATAAAACAAAGAAACAGTTTGTTTCCTCAATCCATTAATTTGTACTCAGGGACAGCAGAGGTGCAGGGGTGCTGTCCTCAAGGGGAGAATAGTGGGCAAATGGACAACTAATACCCAAAGAGGAAGGCACAAAAATGAGTAACACATTGTGAATGACCTCCCAGATGAATTATTAAACCCCCTTTGTTAAATATAAAATCATCACCTTTGCCCCTTACTTTTTATTTTTTACCTTCCAGAAGACCTTTCAATACCTTTTGTCTTGTGATGAAACTTCATCCATCACAGAAAATCCTATGCCAAATAGGGCTGTTCTGCTTCATTATGGCCCTATTTCTCTCAGGATGTGGACAAGGGTCACTCTAGCTCATTTAAAAAATGTCTTTCTTCTCCACCCATAAAAAAGAAAATATTTTTGCCTTCCTTGTGTAAAAATGTTGTAAAAAAAGCTAAACTGAAGCTAAAACCAGAAGACCTACAAACAATGATGCTAATGGAGTATTCTTTCATGTGAGCAGACATTTTCACCAATCAATCCTCTCCCACAAGCAACCTAAAATTATAGCAATGTTAAATATTATGATTAACTCTAGTTTTAAGCAGGAGGCTACTTCAGTCAGTTGGATCATTGCATTCACACAGCCTGTTGAATTGTAGACTACCCAAACGGAGCACCTGGCAGGGTGAAAGCCAGACTGTAGGATAAGTGAGTTCATTGCAGGAACAAGCTGAAAGAAAAAATTGATTGTGAAGGGTGGGAGGACAGCAGCAGGCAGGAGGGCAGACAGGAGAACATGCTGATGTATGCAAACAAGAAAGAAAAAGAATAAGCATGTGCATTCATGTGTGCTACTCATTTTCTCATTTTTTTCCCCAGCAATTAGAGCCCTTTTAAATGGAAGTTTATTTAGGTTCAGAATTTATAAATCAACCTGTAAATTATCCTACTTATGCAAATAAGTTCACTGAGTAATAAAATTCTGTTAATAAGATTCAGTCTATGTATCTTATGTGGACTGAGTTACCAGAACAAACCACAAAGCATAGGATGTTCACAGTAACAGTGATACTGTGACTTAGGAACTCCTTTTTATCGCTTTAGAGATGGGGGCATAAGTCAAAAAGAAGTTATGAGGCACAGGTTTTTAAGTGTCAAAGTACTGTAAAATGCTTTGAAAGGGTCCATTTCTATTCTAAATACTTTTGAAAGTCTGATCCTTAGTGGTTTGTCTCAGGTGAAATAACATGTCTAAAAGAGAGCTGGCCTGTAAAATCACATTTACTTGCATTTCCTAAGTATTGGAATATACTCCTTTTAATACAGTTTCCTGTCTTCTCCAAATGAGTCAATATACATTTATCTTTAAATGCATATTCATTTTCAGATCCTAGAGTTGAAGGTAAGAAACTGTGATTCTTATTTAATCTTTGTATTATCCAGGTTGAGAAATAATGACAGTGCTTGTATTTCTTTTAACATCAATTAAAAAATCATAAAAAATTTACTTTTGCTGGTTATATTACTGCTAAAAATGTAGTTAACTTTCTACTTTGAAAGAGTTAAAATGTTAAATGCTAAAATTACAAAAATTCAAGTTTAAAAAAATTGGAAGCTCAAGAAAAATCAAATTAGAAGTTATTTTTTTCTGCAATAGCCATAACTACATAATTAAAGACTTCTTTTTTTTTTTTAGATGAATTCAAATTATTTATGAAAAGGCTGCCCATGAATTATTTCCTGAACACATCCACTGTAATGCATTTGTGGACAATGGATTCTAATTTTCAACGTCGCTATGAGCAACTAGAAAACAGCATGAAGCAACTCTTCCTCAAGGCGCAGAAAACTGTTCATAAGCTCTTTGGCCTCAGTAAGAGATGCCATAAACAGCCACTCATCCTCATGCCAAAGCAGAGGTAAGAAAGTCTATGATAACCTGAGAAACTCAAACTGCTGTTTTGTCACTAAAATCTCCTTAAGGGATTTCCTTAAGATGTGGGAATATGTGCAGCATATAGTACATGCACAGTATACAATCTCTATATTGTCAGAAGTTGAACAATCCCAGCTTTCAATATTGCTCCATTCATGTTTTCCTAAATATTATGGGAAAGGTCAAAATAAAACCTGATTTTTATATGTCTGTGTTATGTGAGGCAGCTTAAAAATAACATGAGCATACAGACACTTCCCATTTGGTCTGCCTCTTTTTTACGGAACTTGGCCAAGTGTAACAGTGTCAAATAATTGTGTACTGAATACTGAGTACCTATTCTGAAGGAAGCACAGTTATTTTAAGGACTTTCCAGGTCATTATACAGTATATACTACATAGTATTAATTTCTTGTTTCATCTGTCAGATATGAATTAGATTTGAAAGGATGCCTAAGGAAAGCAAACAGAAGTGGTTTAGTCCTTTGTAGAAACAGATCCTGAAAGCTAGCTAGTCAAATCTATATTAACATAAAGTGGTTAAAGTTGATTGCTGATCAAAAATTGTTTTATTGAAATTAGTGTGATGACACTAGAGAAAATCTGAAATGAATGAGCTTTTAAGGATGTTATTCTTCTAAGCACAAACATAGTGGGCCTAGTCCAGTGACTCCTGCACTTAGCATGTATCTTTGTTGATTTTTCTTTCAGGTGACAGCTGTTATGGCTCTCATGCCCCCTTTTTCTACATATTCTGCTTTGCTTTGCGATCTGCTAGTTGAAACAAATAATGTATTTTTCACTTGTGGGGTCATTTCATAATTAGAAACATTCCACCAACCAAGGTTATATAGTCAGTGCAGTGCTTCACCATCATCTCCTGTGTTTCTTGGGCATGACCTGAATAAGCATTCTGCCAAAGATATGATTCAACATGGAAGACTTCAGCAGGAACCCAGAGCTTTTTAAAACACAAGAAACAGAATCTAACCTCACTTCTTTTATCCCCTACCAAAATTTAAAATTATCAGGTCTTCCAAAATAACCACTGTAGGGTTCTGAGGCAACCTTTGGTTGCCATCAGTAATGGCAATGATAGAGTACAGATGAACTGAGACAGAAAAAGCAAAGATCAGCTGGAACGATGGATCAAAACACACCTTCCTTGTTATATGAAGGATTTTTCTTTCAGATGCAGAACTTGTGAGTCCACAGTTTATATGTTATTAATAAATTTTACTAGCAATGAGTTTGCCTGTTTTACAAACTTGTACTAAACTTTCATAACAGTTTGATTTTGCAATGCATCTCTAACTAAGGAACATTATAACTTACTTTTAAGATGATTATGTCCTATTTTAGTGAATGCCCTAAATTTTTTTCTAGTCAGTGCAGAGGTAGATCGGACATATGATGACATAATGATGATCAATAGATGACTCAAAGGTCAGTGCTGAAGGAAGGTTTTTGGAATATTAGGCCAGCGAGATGCATCTGCTAAAAGAGAGCATTTTCAAAGGCTGGATTCCATCTGACTATGTGGGAAAATTGCCTTCTGACATCAAGGCTTTTATGGCTGATAAGAAAAGCTAAAGCTTTTTTTCCCTCACTGAGAAGTGAGGGGAAAAGGTCAAAAGAAAGTGGTTTAATTTCCAAACCTGGTTCAAAAAAAGATCTGATAGACCAAGATACAGGAATGGATAAAGGAATATTAGTGGTGAAAAGACAGATAGTGAAAAGAAAGAAAACACAGGTATTGAAAGAACACTATTCAAGTACTTCTCACGATGAGAGTATGCCTAGCTGAAACAAAGTACTGAATTTTTTGATACAGAATGGGTAACAGATAAGCTCACAAATGAATAGCAGGTAATGCAATGGAGAATGAACACCTGAGTAAAGCAATGGAGAAGTATGAATTATTGCTCAGGCTGCAAAAACAGACATTTCAGCAGAAAGTCAGTGGAATAACAGAACCAAAACCAAGTAATTAAATTTCTTTTGTTTAAGGGAAGACAGAAATAAAAGCAAAAATAACAACCTCCTGTTCCAATGATATTCTAGGCTCTAAAGAAACAAGAAGGGGTAATTGGAACAAACTATAAACCTTTCCAAAGGCATTCCAAAAAAGTCCTGCAGATTAGTCTTTGGGCTCTGCTATTGATAGTTAAGGGTAAATTTTATTATGGAAAGAGAAACTAGACAGAGTTAATGGAGATATAAATACTATTTTAAATTGTATTTTCTGGGCACTTGTCTTTTCAGATACCAATTAAAGAGCCAATGCTTTGGTTTTTAATAAAGGTCACGATGCTGGCAGTGATTAAAAATAAAGTAACCGTACTAATACTTAATTTTACACTGTATTTTGCAAGTCAATAGAAGATATATAAAAAGGATTTTTAAAGGAATATGTAAAGAACAAGACTGGATTTTCTCTTTCATTAAGCTGGCAGGTATGTCGTAAAAGTTTAATATAATTCATGAAAACTTTTTATAGGGATTTATCTATGTAGTCTGCCAGAAACCATTTCGTCACACCTGAAAGAGCTCCTACATAAGGTCAAGGTTATACTTCACTACTGAAAATACCTAGCTCTTTTCTCTGGCCTCAAAATTTTGTTACTGAACACAAAACAAATTGTTGCTGGATTGTTTTTAAATGGGATTCAATTAATCAGTTAGACAGACTTGCTTGCAACTTTTTCCATATTTCCTGAAGAACCAAGCCACTTAATAATCACAAGACTAAATTACATTCTTATTTTAATTTTCTAATCCTTGAACCCGAATACCGTTGAATCCTCTCCCAACATCATTGTTCGTAGTAGAAATCAGTCAATTAACTTGCAAGCTAAAGAAACTACAGTCCCGTGTCTCCTTTTTAAACACAGTTTATATTCTTCAACTAGAATAATGTATAAATATTTTTCTTTCAGTCTGCACTAGCAATCAGAACAATGTCTTATTTACTGCAGCACTTTGGTATACACTGGGGGATGGGAAGAGGATTACTATTTTTATTTTATTTTGTTCATTGCAAGTCTTTTCAAGTTCCAGATGTTCTTCTCAGATTTTAAGCTTTCTTTCATTAGCATTAAACAGTTCATTGTTCCTTTTCCTGAAAGTCAAATCATGCCAAGATACATCAAAAGTCCATAGATTTCCATTATAAACTGTTATGCTACTGCTGAGTGTAAATTTTAAAATATCAATACACTTTCTGTAATCAGTGAAGTATTTACTGGTTGTCTGAGTTCAAAGAAAAAATACTAACTGAAAATTAAAAACCAAAAAAGGAGCACAGAAATTGCTATGTAGATAATATGTTCCCATATTGTAGGTAGGGACAAAATGACAAAACATTCAATTTCAAGAGATAAAGAGAAAACAAAGATTTAAAAAAATGCAGTCTGAAAAAGAAACTTGAAGTTCTGTGGAATAATGCTACCAGGTGAGCTACTGCCTCCAAGAATTTGAAGCTTTGCTGCTTCAAAAGGCTCAAGCAATTATTACTAATTGCATTGACATATCAGCCTTAAAAACTTGCAGTATCATATGCTCATTCATTGTGTTTGCTTGGCCTGAGTCCACTGCATACAGCAATTACTATTCCACTAGATGGCCGGCTCTTGCTGCAGTTTTTATACAGAAAGGTTGTTGAAACACCGCTAGTGGCACAATACATTTTGCTTTGCAGGAATCAGTAGATGTTGTAAAATGTATATAGGAAGGTTGTTGAAACGATGCTAGAAGCGCAATATGCTTTACTTTGTAGGAATCAACATGAGATGTAAAACCATATGTCTGCCCTAAGCTCATCATGCATATTTCTATATTAGGACCATGAAGTGTAAGGAACAATTGTTAATCTTCAGAAGGATTTTGCATACAGTACAGTATCTGTGGTCTAGTATATCTACTTTGAGAAAAGGACTGACACAGTCAAGTTAGTCCTAGCTCTCGATTCCAGCAGCATCTTTCTCAAATGAGGTGAGAAAGTGATGCCCTGGTACAGACAGCAAAGGGCAGGTTTCCTCATGGTTTAGGCTGAATGTTTTGACTCACACCTGCACTGAGGGATGAGATCTGTGCATACATAATTTTCAAAGACAAAATAAGTGGAGGGAATAAAGACATACCAGTTTTACTCAGTGGGAAGAGGTAAAGCAGCAACCAAAGTTGTGGTTATATGTTTGGCACTGTGTTATGGGGAGGGAAAGTTGGTTTTGTTTCTGTTTTGGTTAACACAACAATAAGATTTGTTTTCAAAAGTAATGAGTATATGCTGAGAAGCTGAAAATCACAGGAACAAAAGGCCTGATCGTACATACTAGTTGCTGTCAGTGAAACACCAGACGTGAACCAGAGCTGAGGGTGAGCAGACACTTATATCCATCCAAATTATGTAACCATATGACAACTGGAGTATCTATACTTAAAGCATAAAAGAAATACAAACTCTGTTGGCAGAGAAGGAGAATCTTCACTTTCCCAAATATTTTTTCAGTAAGAATGGCAATGATTTCCTGTGATTGCATTTAATATTAAATTTAAAGGCATTGAAGGCAGAGAAAAGCTTTCATTTATTCCTTCACGAGTGCCAGTTTAGCACTCGATTTCATTCTTTTCAGTATCATTCAAATTGGTTCCTTGGCTAATGTTATCCATTTGATTGAATGCACTCAGTACAGTATATTGCTATATGTACAGACCTTATTTGTATGTAGTTTAAATCACTCAGTAATGAAAAAGCATCACTTGAGGCCAAATTCAACTAGTACAATTTGTGATTTAATAAAAACATAAACAAAAATATTAAAAGGAGAAACAATGTAAATACACCAATAAGCCAGTGGTGAAAAACTTACATCTTCCTTGGCATAATATCAAAATCAAAATCTGCTGCAACAAACTACAACTGAAGATTATGAGCAACTCAAGTAAATAAGAATTTTAATTTTAAAAGACCAAGGTACAACACTTGCACACAAAAGCATGTAATCTTGAATACAATGTCAGTATTTGAATTTTTGAAAAGACTGGACGCTTCATATTACCATATAATTTACAGTGAAGATGTTGGTTATAACAACAATCTAGCGAGTTTTTTAAAGGATCTTATTCTGGTAATGCAAACTAGCAAATATAGAAAAAAATACTTAATAAATTTTAAAAATATATCTTAATTAACATATAAAAATCCTTATTTCTGAAAGGAAACCCGTTCTCAGCAGCTTTATGTTTGAAGCATGTCCTTATCTTCATAAATGATTTTTTTAAGAAACATACTTGTGAAGCTAATGTAGAATTAGGAGGAGTTCATCGCCAGAGGGAGTGAATGGCTACATCAAATGGAAGACTTGCAGAAAAAATTCTGGTTTTCAAAAACAGAATTTATTCAGGAATTTCCCACAAAATGCACCACAGGCTGCTATAAAAGGAAGAAGAGCCATAAAATTGGATTTTCTCATTTTTCTCTTCTTTTTGAATTTCACAGAGCAAAAAATTCACATGCCCTAGGAGCAAAACAGGGTCTGAATACTGCAAAAACACTTCAGAGAAGGGACTTGTATCTTAGTCTTCTCTTCAGTCCCTGTGAAGAAAAAGATTTAAGATATCTGACTTTTTTATAGTATCTATAACTTCACCCATCAGAATACTGAGGTCTTCAAACCTGTTTTCTTCAGAATGCTTCAGAATGAAATACACACACACAAAAAAAGTGTAGATTAATCCCATGGACTCAGGATGTTACACAGGATTAGTTCCTTACATCCCAGACTTGGTTATCAGCTACTTTAGATTGCTTTTCTATAAATATAATGGATTCATGGGCACAAAATTACTAAAGAATAAAATTTTCCACCAAGGAAGGCACAAAGTTCAATACATAGAATTTTCACAGTACATCACACAGAGATTTTACTTTTCAAAGCACATTTGTGGCACTGGATGCAAAGGAAAAAAATCTAATTATACATGACTTAGCAGAATGACAGAATGAAGGTGAATGACTGCTAGAATGAAGTGAGTCTAGGTGAAAATTGTGTTACAAAAAGACAGTGCAAGACATTAAAAGCTCAGCTGAATGGAGTGTGTCTAATGTATATGATGCTTCCAAGCAAGAGGTGCTAAACAAACAATATTCGGTCTGGTTGTAGAACACCTTCTCCTTTTAATAGGGTATGATGTATCACAGAGATGTTTCTAAACAAAAATAATTCCAAGAAAGAACAAAGGAAAATGTACAAAATTTTGTATAATAAAAAATGCCTGAAAATTTTTTGATCTGCTTCAATTAAGATATTGCATGTGGGAGTTAAAAATGGATTTACAAGTCTCAGTGTAAAGGAACGCTTCTCTAGTGGAAACTTTTATTTGTTTTAACACACCAGGTGCACATCTGAAAGTTGCATGCTGTAGAAAAGGAAGGTGATAAAAGTATCTGAGATAAAATGAAGGTCATTTTGGCAGTAGTTGCTTTACTAAAATGAATAATAGGTTTGCATCTTTTCACAAAGGAAATAAAATGATCCACTTTGAGGTAATACCTTTAATTGGATTGGGGAGTAGAGCTATTTAAAACTAACTTGACAGACATAAAAATACGATATACAGGCCTGCAATTAATTAGTCTGATAACAATGACAAGTTAAGACAAACTCTTGTGTATATGTGTGTTTTCACACATATTTAAATAACTGTATATACATAGGGGCAGACTGCTCTTATCATCTGTCCTTGTAATACGTTTTCTTTCAAGAAGATTTGGTTTTCTAATGTTGCAGCACTTCATTACGTACTCCTAGAGGCTTTTCTTGATCACATGTTAAACATGAAAATTTTTCCAGCCTCCCCACAACTCCACTTTTGATTTTTTTGATGAATAGCAACATTAGAATGAAGTAATTTCACCATAGCATAAAGTGCTGTGAAAGTAGTAGACAGGTCACAGAGCAGGAGTGCGCCTCCTTCCATGCTCTGGAAATAGCATCCATGAAATATGTGGAATGAAGTCATATCTATCACGCCAATGTTTTGTTCTTATAAAGTATGGACTACTTACCAGTGCAACTGTACCCTAATAGTAATGCTTCAGCAATCATATTTTACACTCTGTCACATGATGCAAAATGTTAAAAAAAGAAAATCAGCTTAGCAGGAATCATCTGACATGAAAGGATCTATACCAATATAGGATTATATTATATGATATTAATATAATATTGCATGATGTTATATTACACCTTGTTGTGAGACTTGCAATACCAAAATATGATTACTGAATCACTAACCACTATTAGAGTGTTGTTGCACTGGCAAGCAGTTTATACTTTAAAAGGACAAAACACTGGCATGAGAGATGTGACTACATTCCATGTATTGCCCATATATTATATAATACTGCTGAATATTCAGACGATGCCTTACAGGAGATGGTATTCAGAAGTGCAACAGAAGATGACTCAAGGAAATAATTTCATTCAAGACGAATGACTACTTTAGTGCCCATCTGTTTCTTGTGTGTTCTCTTCTAAGAGTAACAGAGTGACAGGAACAGAAATCCTGTATTCCTTTGGAAGACCATTTTCCTCTATAATGTCCAGTTCTGAGAAGTGGAAAGTTGAGCTCAATTTTCCCTTCTCACCCATGAAACAGTATTAGAGTATCCATTTTTTTTCAGATTTGCTAACACTCATTCCAGTACAAATTGCCTCTGTCCGTTCCACCTACCAAAACCCTTTTTGTTTCCAACCCGAATCTCCAAGCTTCCTTTTTATTCTCAGGCAAATTTTGTAATGCAATTGGTGCTATCAGTACTGGAGGCTGAAAATTTGAAGACAATAAACCACAAGCAGCTTACAATAGCATTTTATTTTATAGACATGTGGTATTAAAAAAAGAGAAGCACAGATTAAGAAAAAGCTGCTGCACAATTTTGGCTATAAAGATACAGTATTCAGCACATTTAATCCCCAGTGTAGATCTAAAACAGCGAGGGACTTGCTGTTGGCCTTTTGGTTTTTACTGTTACCAAACTGCTGTAAAGGACCTTCACTCAGGCAAAATTTAAAGATATCTTAATAATTTATCCACATGAATCACTGGTAGAAACAACGTCTGTTTGCTTCTAGTCTGATGACCATCTGTCTTTGTAGTCATGACATGTGATGTAATGGCCATGATCCTCTCTAGATAGCAGGCCCCCACCTTCAAAGTTCATGACACCACAAATGCAGCTGGAGATCAGGCAAGGACACCAGCCTTGGATATTGGATCTTGGAGCACCCTGGGCTTCAGACTATCCCTGAGTCCACAAAGTTGCAGTATCTTTCAGATTTCACTTGCATAATAAGAGCATATTTGAACATTGCTTTATCTGATCCAGAAGATTATAAAATGTACCACAAGGATGTCTTTTATCAACTATGAGTTATTTAGTAAGACAGGAGAAAAATAAGAAAGAATGATACTCACTCTCCAGCATCAGGCTTCCTCTCCAGAGTCACCAAAGTCCCTGTGTCTGTGCCCACCACAGTACAACAGGGCTGAAAATAGGCTGACAATATCACATGTGCCTTGCTCTCTTTTGTCTATTGTATTTCTTTTAGAGTGATAAACATACTGTCTCTCTCCATGTGTTTGTACAGCACATGTCACAGTGGGGCCCCAGTCTCAGCTCAGGCTGGGATGAATTGCTGTAGTATAAATGCTTTTCTAGTCTGTGCTATTTAAAGCAAAAATATGTCTCCTTTTGTGGGAAGGCGGTATTAATATAAAGCACAAGAAATCTTTGACATGAGTGCACACTAAAAGGGAAGATGAAGGTTGGACTCGTTGGGGGGGTGGAGGGATATTGCTATGTTTATCCATATTTCAGGCAAAACCTTTCATCACTCTGATGCTTTACTATGACAAAGAGGTCATATCTGTCAGCACACCGAAAACAAGCTTTTCAGGCTCTGAATCAGAAAAACTTCCAATTAAACAAGTCAAAGATCCATGAGATATGCATTGACATAGAAATGGACACATACAAGTATCTTATCTTTCTCATCTGTGTTAAGTCATATGCAATTTACTCTGATAGCTCACTCAGAAGGTGAGATACGAGCTCTCCAAGGGGACATAAAACGCCAGACTTAAACCTTTAGGGTCATGCCTCAGGTCATCTTAGCTAAAGACATATAATAACTTTGTCTTTAAATAAATTTGATGTTTGAATAGTTTCAGTCTTGCAAATGGTGGGTTTTCAGGCTTTTGATTTTTAGAAATGCTTTAAAAAGCACTGTAAGCCTGCATCTGAATTGTTTGTATTGTCTCATGTCTACTCCTTTTTTCCCTTTTTTAAAAAATAAATCCTTTCCTTCCAACATGCAGAATGCACCAATGTCATTGTGTCTTAAGTACTTCCAAGTGACATAGCTCTGGGAACAAGTTTCCTATCTGGCCAATATGTACAGACATAATCATCAAAAGACTTACTCAAAGTTTGATATGATTGTTTCATACTATGCCGTTCTTCCACTTGCAACACAAAGAAAGAAATAACTCTGATATCTTGGATGGGTGTACTCTTCGCTGGGTAAAAAACTGGCTGGATGGCTGAGCTCAGAGAGTGGTGGTGGATGGAGTTAAATCCAGTTGGCAGCTGGTCACAGGTAGTGTTGCGTAGGGTGCAGTATTGGGACCAGTTCTGTTTAATACCTTTATCAATGGGCGAGGGTACCTAGTGCACCCTCAGTAAGCTTGCAGACGACACTAACTTAGGTGGGAGTGTCGATCTGCTTGAGGGTAGGACTGCTCTATGGAGGTATCTGGACAGGCTGGATTGATGGGCCAAGGCCAATGGTATGAGGTTCAACAAGGCCAAGTGCTGGGTCCTTCACTTAGGTCACAACAACCCCATGCAGCATTACCGGCTTGGGAAAGAATGGTTGGAAAGCTGCCTGTCAGACAAGGACCCGCAGGTGCTGGTTTACAGACCACTGAATATGTGCCAGCAGTGTACCCAGGTGGCCAAGAAGGTCAATGGCATCCTGGCCTGTACCAGGAATAGTGTGCTGAGCAGCACTAGGGAAGTGATCGTTCCCCTGTACTCAGCACTGGTAAGGCCCTGCCTCGAGTACTGCATTCAGTTTCGGGCCCCTCACTACAAGAAAGACATTGAGGGGCTGGAGCGCATCCAGAGAAGGGCAACAAAGCTGGTGAGGGTCTGGAGAACACGTCTTATGAGGAGATGCTGAGGGAACAGGGGGTGTTCAGCCTGGAGGAAAGGAGGCTGATCACTCACTGAAAGTCCTTATCACTCTCTACAACTACCTGAAAGGAGGTTGTAGAGAGGTGGGGACTGACCTCTTCTCACTAGTAACAAGTGATAGGACAAGAAGAAATGGCCTCAAGTTGCACCAGGGCAGGTTTAGAATGGATATCAGGAAAAAGTTCTTCACAGAAAAGGTTGTTAAGCATTGGCACTGGCTGCCCAGGGAAGTCGCCATCACTGAAGATATTTAAAAGATGGGTAGACGTGGTGCCTAGTGACATGGTTTAGTGGTGGTCTTGGCAGTGTTAGGTTGGTGTTTGTATTTGATCATCTTAAAGGTCCCTTCCAACCTAGACAATTCCATGATTCTATGATTCTATCAGCTCCCAGGCAATTCAAAGTTAATCATTCTTTCTTATTTACAGTATATTACATCTTTTATCAACATAAAATACATTAATTTTTGTTGTAATATGTTGCCTATATTTTCTTATGTGCTCTTGATAAGAGCAAAATAAATTAATAGGAAGAATAAGGTGCATATTGAAGGGTAAAGTGTAGGGAGACATTTTCTGAAATCGAACAGTTAGATAAGAATTCAGTTTGTGCATAATTGCTATGAATACTGTCAAGGGTAGAGTAATTTAAGGACAGAAAGAGTAGGAAGAAAATTCTATACAACAGTAGTTAATATTTGGAAACATAAAAACAAACTCTGAAAAATTAAATATTTCCAATTATGAATTCCATACTAGTATCTTACACACGTAGCTTTATACAGGCTGGTAAAGACAATGTACAGTTCATTTAGTCCAAAGAATACCAAGTAGCAAACTCAACATCTCTACTGACAGAAATGGTACGACATAACCCGGAAACTGTCCTTCCCCCCTCCCCTTGTCTTTCTCCCTTCCTGCTTTCCCCAGTTTCTGAATTAATTCAGCACTCCAGAGAGGTGCCAGGTAGACAGCGCAGAAGCATCCAGCCCTCTGATGTGCTCCCAGAGAGACAGTATTGGTAACAGGCCCAGGCTTGTACTGTCTTGCCAACATGTCCAGCTTTCACTGACAGGGATCATAGCTGGAGGGTGTGAAAGCAAGTCCATGATAAATAATAAACTCCATAGTGTTTTATTCCTTGGCTTCTTGGATGAGACCATCGGCAAGGGCACCAGTTGTGGTGGTGACATGTGCTCTGTAGACAGATGTCACCCAGGGAAAAGCTTTATTGTTGAGGTATTCATCTCAGATTTTATGTCATCAGAACATTTACATTCCTGGCAGATTTCTTATACACTTAATGTAGTTCAAAGGGCTGCACTTGGAGACTACAGTTCAGCTTATGTCTGGTATCTTTCAAAGTATAACCTTATTTCTGATATGGCTTGGGTATGCAATTTGAATTTTTTTGTATCTCAAAGGATATCCCAAGTATTTAATAAGCAGCAGATTATCATCTCTTACCCTGTGTAATATTAGAGTTAGAAAAATTTCAAGAGTGGGTTCTGTTATCCTTACTCAGGTTGACTAAGTTGCTTGTACCTGGAATAGGGTCATTTGCTTTCAGACTACTTATCAAAAAAGAGTAGAAAATATGAGAGTGACAGAAGTTGCCCATTAGAAATGTTAATTTTCAATGCAATCATTAACTGCCATGGATATTTATAATCTGTGAAGAACCCATTATCTTATTGGTATGTAAACGTAGGTCATATCTTTTGTATGGTTCTGGAAAGAAAAAAAAAATTTATTGTTGAGACTTTCCATAAGATGCTAGTGTACAAAAAGCATAGACCTACATTTGTGCAATATTCTTTCAGATATTTATATTCTTTTGGAAAAGGGCCTCAAATATACCACAGAGAATGAATACAAAGCACTCTTATATGTAAGACTCTTTAAAAAAATCAATTTTAAAGTCTTTTTTTTTAGGCAGGAACCAGTAATACTTCAGGCTGAGAGAATGCAAATGAAGTTTTATTTCATCAAGAAGTGAAGGACGTGAAAGCCTCAAAGCAACATCTAAAATGAAAACAACATTGCCTTTCTATCAAGTTTCTTTCCTCCACTTTCACCATTTGACCAGTGTTTTGGAGTTAAACAGTTGTCTCCATATCCTACAACTGCATAACAACCAATGAGAAAGAAAAAGTCAAATGTCTAAGACATCTCTGTCCTATGGCTTCAATCCACACGTCACTGAAGGAAATGGCAGGATTTTTTTTTTTCCACAGAAAAGTGTCAAAATTTGTAAGAGGAAATAACGTAGAAATCACATCTTGGGATCCCGCGTGATGTATTCCATGTGGCTGGAAGGCAAGTGCTAATTCAGAATATGTAATCTGTTTACCCATCTAGTACATCCTTTTTTGGACTCTAAAGTATATTAAAGAGATACAATCAGTAGTATAGTTTAAAATTGATGACCACAGATCATTAAAAAAAGTTGCTCAAGTAGGAGATGATATGTCACAGTTGCAGAAAGGATTAATTCCAATTAATTTGTCAGGAAATTATCCAGTCATAGTATTATTAGTTTTCTAGAAACCCATATATAATAAGAATAAAATAAAGGACTCATGTATTGCAAGGAGCAGAAGTAATAAAAATTATTGGCACTCCAGACAGAAGATGACACTTGGTAATCTTCTAACGTAGTTTTATTTTTTTATCTTTAATGACTGATTTCTCTGAATTGTCAAGATACTAAGGTAAGGAGATTACCCAAACCAAACCAAGCTAAAACCTTTTTTGAATTCTACCCAGAATCACCTTTTCATTGCTTATTTTCCAATAATAAATGAAAACTCAAGAAATTATGAAAATAAATGCAGTCTTTACAGAGAGTGAAGCTTTTTTCCCCATTGTGAAGCTGCTGTCATATCTACCATAAAATTTATTTTCTCCTGGTTTTATTAAAAAAAAAAAAAAAAAAAATTATTTTTAATTTTCTGTTTATTATCTGGCTTTTTGGTCATTTAGTTTCTTAGATAAGAGTCTGTTCTTAGATAGTTCCTGTTCTACCCATATGACAGGAATGACTTCAATATGCATTCAAACCTCTCCTCATTACAAAAAAGTGCAGCAAATATCAGGATTTGCTTCATCAATTAAAATTAATGTATAAGTCTTTATATTAAAACAGAAATTTTGAAAGACGTTAACTTTTCAAAATGCATACCCTTCTAAAAAACAGCAATTAGAAATCTTTTTTAACATTGCTTAGAATGTGTGTTATAGTTCCTAAGACTCTCCTTCTTTATTTTAAACAGTGACATTTCCAATAGAATCTGAAATCAGGATCATAATCTTAAAGGTTTATTATTTTTTATTTTTTTTTAATCTTCCAAATTTAAGAAACTTCTGGTTGATAGTTAAGAAGAAATCCTAAAAAATTATTCCGATTGACCTTAGAAGAACCCAAAGGCACCATGTCCTTGAAATAGTGCATATATTATTCTACATACTTTTAGATAAAGTTGCCTTAATTTTGGAAAAAAATGGGAACAATAACTGATGATTTTTTTAATGTAAGTTGAAAGCTTACCATCTGTGTAGATTGCTTCATCAGTGTATTATCTGCAGCAAGCACTACTGGTTTAGATAATTCCTGCAGTGATGGCTAAGCTACAGTATAAATATAAATGAGATAGTTGGCAAATACGTCCAAGATGTGAGCAAGGTACTGTGAAATGGATAGCTAAGCTGCTGACTGTGTTTCTAATGTGTTTCTAACGTTTCTCTACAAAACCCCAGTTAAATAAACTCGGAGTAGAGACCAGTGTAGCAAAACCCAAGACAGTAAGCAAGCTTTCTGTTACATCAATTTAGCCCTCAATGCACTGTGAAACACTTGAGTAGTATTTTCTGTCTTGCTGAGTCCAGTCCACAGTTTAATGAATCCTGCCACTGGTATGAGGTTGTTCAACATTAAGTGACTTTTTATTTCTTCTGCTGACCATCTGCTGCATAGGTAGAATACTTCTGTATGTATATCCACATTGGGATATAATGTCAGCTGTGTTGGAGAGGAAACATTTTACTGGTGGATTAAGAGATGAGCGAAAGTTCATAAAAGCCAGAATCCTCATCTTTGAATGATAGAAGTAGAGAAAACGTTCCATCAATGAATATTTAAAAGGAAGTCTATACAGAATATCTGCATCTGTGCTTCTAAGTGTTGCTGCAACTTGAGGTTGGATTAACTTCAAAGATAAAAATAGACCTTGTATCTATGAAAGGCAAAATTTCTCTGTACTGAATAGAGATTAGTGTCCTGACAGAGAGGAGTGAAGCTTTATAAAGAAGTTTTCTACAGGAGGCACCTGTGAATCTTGGCAAATAATGATTCCAGAGCCTTTTTCTTCTTTTTGCTGAATAGCAGACAGTCATCTGGTTATAGAGCTCTATAGACAAATTCAGATGAATGATGGCATGCAGTTGTGAAATCAATGACATTGCAAGTCTCACATTCTATTGGATCACACATCTCACCCAAACTTGCAAATATATTTTACAAAAAAAACTCTTTTAATCTATTTCATCTTTGAAGTTTGCAAGAGCATTCACTGTATTTTTTCCACGCTTTGTGTGAAGGTGATAGTGAAATGGAATCAATATTCTGTGTGTGAAATTCACATAATTTTTATGTAATTCGTAGTTTAAATGTCTAGCCTTAATAGTAAACATAAGTAGAAATACCTTGCAATGTTTGCAGATCATAATCCCTAATCGTTGATATAAAATATACAACTCCACACATGAAATCGTATTCACACATTTACAGATATTTAATGAATAAAATTAAGGAGAAACTTTGCAGAATTCTGTCCTCAACAAAACTGTACAACTTTCCTTCAAAACTGTCAAGTAGAAATTTCTTGTACATACAAGTTAAAATGCACAAAATGTTGCCTCTTAAAAATAAACAATTGGTTTCTTAAATCCACCACCACCACTAATTTTATAAAACTGTCATGACTTGTGTATTCTGCTTTCACACTCAGAGAAGCTTTGTGTTAGCAGAGTGCATCACAGATTAATCCCTCTGAGTCATAACACTTTCCACACTTTGGAAGAAAAGGCTCTATTTCACAACATTTCCTTGGTTCTGATTTGAGGTATTGCCTTGATGATTAAGTAGAAAACTGGAGTTTCTGACTATCAGATAAAAAGTAGTAACTAGTTACAGTAGTTTTCTCTCTTCCTGACATTATTACATATTTGGTTTTAGATCTGAACTCAGTTGCTTGATCACAATTCAAATCCAACATCACATCAATGCTACCAGCTTCAGTAAAGAAGTAAGAAGTTCCAAGTAATTACCTGTTTCACTCTTTTGTCTGTAAGATTCCCCAGATATTTATAAGATTTTCATTTCTTTATTTGCAACATCAATCTAGCATGGATTCATTCTTTTGAATCCCAAATAGTCTAATTCCTCCTCCCCGCAATGGTGTAGGTTAACCATTTACTGTTATTTGTGCCCAGTGTCGTCATGGGAAAATGCAGCTGCTAAATCGGTTCAGATAATCTGTAAATACACAAACAGAATCAGTGAACTTTTTTTTTTTTTGTGGTTAACACTTTGTATTCACATATGGAAGTTGGTATGCTTGTGAGGTTTAATTTGATGCCTAGATTTCTAGGCTGTTCTGCATATGTTGTTGACATCAGAAGGTGCTGAATTAGCATTTCCACTGGAGGAAAAGAAAAGACTGAGTGCTTAATTTCTTGAGAAGATAGCTTTTAAAATGCTGTTGCAGTGTGCAACTTCTGGTATTAAGGCACTTGAATAGCAGTAACACTTTGCATACTTTTAAGCTGTAAAGGAAAATTGAGTATGATTAATGGGATGGCTTTACACATAAGAGCACAGCTGGAGATTATATTATTTTATATACATCTTCCAAACTCCCATAAAAGTAGGTTATTGCAGCATAGCACCTCTGAATAGTTGCATGATGATTGGAGTCTTACCAGCTCCCATGTTTTTACGAAAGGAAATATACTACATAGAAACTCACTTTTGCTCTGTGGAATTCACCCTTCAAGGAGGATGAGTAATATGAAACACTGGAAGGGTGTCTAGGGGACATTGGGGTCATTGTACATATATTTGGAAGAGATGTAAATATTTGGTTGAGCATAAGAGTACACAAACAGAATATTTGCTTAACTTCTGTGGCTCAGGTGGACCGAGGAGAGGTTAAGGGCATGCCTGGGGCTTGGGACAGCTGAATGCTGGCCACTGATGTTCTGAGTCCCAACATCATAGTTTTTTACTGTATGTCACAGTGGAGAGATTAGCTACAAAACTGTGACTATAGTGTGAAGAAAGTACCTATATACTGCTAGGGATTGTCGTGGTTTAGGCCAAATCGGCCACTGGGGATGTTGGGGACCCCAGATGGGACTGACAGATGCTCCCCTCTACCCCTCTTCAAAAAGAGAGGCAGAGGAGGAAAAAGAGACTTATGAGTTTAGAGGGAACTAATTTACTTTAATGAAATATTAATAATAAAATGAAAGGAAAAAAACCGAAATATATACAAAACCGTATCAAGCTCCCAGGATGACAATCACAACACCAGCTGGCACTGGGACAGTCCCAGACTGGACTCAGTGACGGACAAGAACTGGATTCTGGATCTGCATTCAGGATCGGGATCAAAGCCAGGCGAACAGAGTTCTCCTCAGACGTCGGCCATTGAAGAAAGAGCCCAAGAAAAAGAGCTGACCCTTTGATCCCTCAGCTCTTATACTGAACCTGAGGCAGATGGGATGGAATACCCTGTTGGTCAGTTTTGGGTCACTTGTCCTGTCTACTCCTCCCTGCAGCTGGGACCCCACTGCGCTTTTCCGCTTCCGACCCTCCAACGTGGCAAGTAACAAAGTTAGTTGGCCTTGATTGTTATAGCAGTAAGTATAAGCAAGAGCCTCTCTGCATACCATGCCTTGGCATCAGCTATAAACATAGGTTTTATCACTCTGAGAGGGCGAACACCGTCTGCACAATATGCTGTTAATTTCAGCAGTTAGAAGAGGTCTAGCTAAGAAGCCAGGTTACTGAACAAAATTGGTCCTGTTTTACCTCAAACCAGGACAGGGATCAAGCACATATTCTTTCAGTGTCATGTCTGAGCCTGAAGAGGTACCACAGAGCATCCGTGGAACTGACAGCAGCACCCATGGTGGGACCTGTAAACAAGCACCTGCATAAACTGAACAGCAATAGAGAGGTGATAGTGTATTAACGACTCTGAATAGAAAGGCTGTTTTACTCATGGTTGTTATTGCCCACTAATTACAAGAGAAAAATTTGCAACCATCTAAATTCTGCTGAAACTTAGCTGGAATTAGAGTTGTTGCTATGTGTCATGTGAAATCCCACTCACAAAGGAAGTTCATTCAGTGGGCTGCTGGCACCAGCTAGAATATAACCACTGATCTCACTACATAAGAATAAGAGTTCTCCTTTATGATCACTATCCAAATTAAGATATTTTGTATAAGTGAATTTTTCTTTGATTAATAGTCTTCTTTCCAAAGATGTTGTTATTTATGACCAGTTGAGTAACAAGAAGAGACTGTTTCTGTTATTAGTAAGACAGTATAAGTTTACCATTAATGAAATATTAACACTTTATTTTCACTAATTTGAATTGTATCCGTAGTGAAAAGGATTTGGTTTGATTTCTGGAGCAGCAAATCATACCGATCTACAGAATAACTTGCTTTCAATCTGGCAGATATCAAACAGATACAGCTACAAATAAAATTAACAATAAAGAAATGAAAATTTTCTGAAGTTCCTTTACACAAATAAAATTTTCTAAGTAGGTTTTAGCTTTTTTTTTCCTTTATAGTAGAATAATAATACTAATTAAACACACATTTCTGAACTCTGTGTTCTTCAGTATGTATGTTAAGGACCAAACAAGCTATTGACATGGGCTCAGATGCTACTTTCCTGGAATAATTTCTAATTTGTCATTAATATGTTAAGCTTTCAGTGAACAAATAAGAGAAAATGTTAAATGTATTTTAAAACCTGTAATTTTCTATAGAAAATTAACTTTATTCAGCTATTTATTTGTAAGCATATGGTATTGTACATCTTTGTGAGGCAATGACTGTGTACTTAAACTAAAGCTAATCACTGAAGACTGTATTTTTGATATATTATTGCAGTGTCACTTTTGTGTTCCTCATTATCTTACAAGAATAGTTCCTGCTAGGAGAAACTTAAGTTTAATAAGAAATACTTTAGCTGGTCAGAAGGAAATTAATAATAATAGGTAATGTATCGCTTTACCTGACAAGTAAGACTAATGCAAATATACTAACCTTAGCAAAACCATCTTCATGATAAATAATGTAAACACACCTTAACAAAGTGTGTTCTATGGTTAAAAATTACTCTTGTTATTTATGCTTTTAAAAATATGTCTAAATAATAGTTTTTACTCCAGTTGCTCAAACCATGACACACTGCTTTAGAGAATCATTTTTGACTACGAAAACAAGGATATCCTTAAAGAGTATGCTCTCTTGAAATTGTTCAGCTTTGCATATTGACAGTATTTGTGAGTTTGACTCTCATCTTTGCAACTCTGTGATAAACAGATGTGCACAGGTGGGTTTCTGAATATACCCGAAGTTGGTTACGCTATATTGAAGAACAACCAAGCTATTGACGTGAGAAATGAGTAATGTTTTCCTTTGTTCATTTTTCATCTGTCATAAACACATTAACCCAGGAGAAAGGTGATGTATCTTAATGACTTCAGAGAGACTGGTTTTGGCTTTTGACTAATTTCAGTGTTCATAAAAGATCTGTTAAAGACGTGACTTCTACAAATAAGCAATTTAAAATACATCAGGCATCTACCAGACTGTTTCCTTTTTTTTTTTTATCTCTTCACATATCTTTCTATTTTTTAAGCAGTTGTTGCCTAAAAAAAGATGATTCAACAAGAAAATAGCTCTGTAAATGCTGAAACTTGTAAGCCCTGTTTCCCTATAAATTAATCTCTCACTTGAATTTCCATGTGAATTCCTGGAATATCTGGGCATCTGGGCTCACACTGCGACTTAATAAGAGCTCCATCTTATGGGCTATCCTGTTTTCATAAGACATGGAGGAACTCAATGTTTTTGATATGTCTGCCCCTTTGTGAGATTTTGTAGATATTAGCTGAACACTTCAAAAACTTGTTGGCAGAAATAATGAAGGATTAGTAGACAGGACCTTAATTTTGTTAAGTAAGCTTTGTTTTCTTCAGAATCCAAGTGGGAAAACATGCAACATGAAAACAAAACAAACGAGACTGGTTCCTTTATAGTTCCAAATGAGAACATTTAAATGGCAATGAAGTTATTGGAAGTCCCAGCACCAGAAACAAAATTATGAGGGTTTTTCCTTAAAGAGTGTCTCATCTCCTAGTTGGATTTGTGCATGCATATTTGAGAACTTCTCTATGTTCATATGAGACCACGATTTCTTCCTAAAACTCCCTCCATATTAAATTATATATGAAGCAGAACATCTATTCACTGCTTCTTCCTTTTCCTCTGAGATCTGTTAATTATCAGTACCATCCTCATGGAGATTTTTGTATGATCTTTTTCAGCATCCAAAGAACATCAAGAAGGTTTAAGTTTGACAAGTATTTATGGAGAGATTTAGGAATAAAAGAAAACAGAAGCAGAAAGCATACCTTCACATGGGTACATAGTAACTGTAACAATGCTGCAGCAAAATTACCACTTTTAAGTTGAATAAAACCCAAGCTTTAGGAATTATAACATAGCAAAAGAAATATACTGTAAGTTTGAAAGAGAGATGAAATTGGGAATAATTTATTTTTCCACCAACAAATCCCCTCACAATGTAGATAATGTAAGAGCAGAATCTCAGATTTTATTTTTTTTATTTCAATTTTAAAAATCAAACCATTAGGTTTGCTAAGTCAAAAAACTGGAGCAATCATTTCGTTTATCTGTAGTAAGTTCTCTAAAGTAACAAACAAAAAAATACTGCATATACATAGCGATTTTGTGGAAAATTGCAAATTTAGCAACAGATGGCAGGAAATTGAATTTGCTGTTGTGTCAGGACAATAAAGCAGAAAACAGTTGGGGTAAGCTTGTTACAAAGGAAAAAAATGCAAAAGAACAGATATTCTAGTTCACATTTATAGATTCTATTAAGGACAACCTGGTCTTACTTGGAAAGGACTTCCTGTAAATGTAGTATGTGCGCTCATCTAAAAAAAGTATTTGCAAGTTGTTGTCGTGCTGAACACAAAAGGTGCTGCTCATGCACTAAATGAGATTCACTGCTCAGAGCCTACATGACTCTAGTAGCAAAACAGGAGATTCATGAGTAGTGTCTGAAACAACATCTTTACAAACCACATTGTAGTGCATCCTGATTAGAGAAGCTGCATATTTCTACAGCTTAGCTCAATCACTGTTGTATCAAAGGTTCTCAAAACTTATTATACAGATAACTAATACATTCAACATGGCTCAATGTATACTAGAATGGTCTGAAATTCTTTCTAAAAGAGTGAGACGTGGGAAACTCATGAGCCATTTTCAGTGCAAATGAATGAAGAAATTGGTGCAGGAAAAGGCAAATAAATAAAAGATTACTCTCAGTGAATGCATAGAGTACATCCTAATCTTAGGGGCCACCCCACATATTTGCACCGCTAAATTTTGGAAAATATATTTTCTTGTTTGGTTTATTGTTCCGGTCTTGTTTTAAGATTGATATTTGATGAGGAAAGGGGATGAAAGATGTAATGGAGTGACAGTTCTAAATACACTGTGGTGTGATCTCATATGACCCTTAGAAGTATCTTTGGGTCTCTTTTTCCTTGGTAGAGTATACTTTGAGGGCAGAAAGTCTTATCCATCAATAATTTCTGAGAAAGATGTCTGCTCGGGAGAAAAAGAATCGCAGCCATGTCCAATTTCTGAACTAGTCACTGGCAAAAGAATCTGGTCTCACCCGCCGAGGAGACCAGCTCCAGTGCAGGTAAGTCCGCACTGGAGAAGGGGACTGAGGTGAAAAGGGACGGCAAGGAGCTCTTTTGGGGGCTTTTTGAAGCTGGAAAAAACAACTAGCTCGTGCTCCTGCCTGGAGCGGCAGCTTGGGGGAGCATTGCTGACACATCAGGGGCAGAGTCAGCACCCCCCCGGCAGTTCTAAAGGAACTGTAAAGGGTAGCGAGTGAGCAGCACCCAGGGCAGCATCTGGGACCACTTGGAAGGGATGTTTCCCTAGGCGGGTGAACTGACCGGGCCAACAGGGTGTGACAGGTTGCACGGAAAGGCGCTGTAAATCTAGCAACTTGGTCAGGTAGCCATGGTATCTACCTGTCAGAAGACCATGGCCCTGATGAACTGTGCATGCACCAGCTCTGATGCTGCTTCGCAGATGGAGCTCTTGTGTGAAGACATTTCCACCCAGGCATCAGGCTGCAGAGTGTGCCCTGCTCTTGCACAAGTGTCGGATGGCAGTGGTGAGCATGCCTGTGGCAGGTGTGCCCCGGGGGAGGAGCTCCTGCGCTTAGAGATGNCGCTTAGAGATGGAGCTCAGGGAGGAGGTAAGTAGGTTGAGGGTTATCAGGGAATGAGGGAGGGAGATAGATGCCTGGAGTCATACCCTGTCTCCCATTACAGAAACCCACCAGGCAGACAGAGCCCCTGCTACAGAGAACTCCCACTCCTCTCCCCGACCAACTGAATGGGGTAACTTGAAGGACAGGGGACAATGGCAAGATGTTCCTGCATGACGCAACAGGTGCCACAGGTATATCTGCCCACCAATTACCAGAACTTCCGAGGTCCCATTGCAGAACAGGTACAGTGCTCTGCAAGGGGAACTGAACAACGGTGAGGATGATAATCCTCCCAGCTTGGAGGTGTCATTGAGGCCTAGTCAGACCACCCCCCACATCAAAACCTCAGCAGTTAAGAACAAAAGATGGGTCATTGTAATAGGTGACTCTATTGTGAAGGGAACGGAAGGCCCAATATGTAGAACAGGCCCGCTATAAAGGGAAGTTTGCTGCCTCCTTGGGCCTGGGTTAATGATGTTAAGAAGAAGCTTCCTTCCCTGGTGCAGCAATCAGATTATTATCCCCTTTTAGTTTTTCAGGTATGCAGTGATGATGTAGTGAGAAGAAGTCCGAGGGCAATGAAGAAAGATTTCAGGGCATCGAAATGACTGGTTAAGAGATTGGGAGCACAAGTCTTGTTCTCCATTTGCAGGGAATGATGAGGGGGTAAACAGGAAGAGGCAGCAGATCAATGACTGGCTCCAAACCTGGTGCTGCCGGCAGGGTTTGGGCTTCTTTGACCATGGCCCGATTTACAGAACACCAAGCCTGCTGATAGCAGATGGGAAAAGCCTGTCTCACAGGGGGAAAAGGGTTCTTAAACTAGAGTTAGGAGGGCTCATTGAGAGAGCTTTAAACTAGATTCGAAGGGGCATGAGCATGTAACTGGGCTTGCTAATGAGGTGCCCGGGTGTAGTAGCTAAGCACTTGTGGGGCAGACTGCTAGCATTTTTGAGAATCGGAAGGCCCACCACCCCTCTAGGGCAAAAACTACAGACTCATTGGCCTCTCTGAAATGCCTATACACTAATGCGTGCAGCATGGGGGAAAAAAAGAGGAGTTACAGATCTGCGTGCAGTCACAGGACCATGATCTCATTGCAATTACTGAGACATGGTGGCATAGCTCACATGACTGGAATGCTGTCATGGAGGGCTATGTTCTTTTTAGGAAAGACAGGCCAGCGAGGCGAGGTGGTGGAGTTGCTCTCTATGTGAGAGAGCAACTGGAATGTATCGAGCTCTCCCTGGGGGCGGATGAAGAGCAAGTTGAGAGCTTGTGGGTAAGGATTAAGGGGCAGGGTAACATGAGAGACACTGTTGTGGGTGTTTTTTACAGGCCACCTGATCAGGATGGGGAAGCTGATGAGGCCTTCTACAGGCAGGTGAGAATCACCTCACAGCCTCAGGCCTTGATTCTCATGGGGGACTTCAACTACCCTGACATCTGCTGGGAAGACTACACAGCTAGGCCTGTACAGTCCAGGAGGTTCCTCCAGTGCATTGAGGATAACTTTTTGAGTCAGGTGGTGGAGGAGCACACAAGGAGAGCTGTACTACTGGACCTGGTACTGACAAGCAAAGAGGGACTGGTGGAGGATGTAAAGGTTGGGGGCAGCCTTGGCTGCAGTGATCACGAGAAGACAGAGTTTAGGATTAAGTGCACTATGCACAAAATGACAAGTAGGGCTGAAATCTTAAACTTCAGGAGGGCTAACTTTGATCTCTTCAAGGAACTGCATGGAGAAATCCCATGGGAGAGGGCTCTAGAGGGTAGGGGGGCTCAAGAGAGCTGGCTNGTCAGGTGGTGGAGGAGCACACAAGGAGAGCTGTACTACTGGACCTGGTACTGACAAGCAAAGAGGGACTGGTGGAGGATGTAAAGGTTGGGGGCAGACTGGGCTGCAGTGATCATGAGAAGATAGAGTTCAGGATCAAGTGCACNCAGTACGTGGAAGAAGGGGCTGACTGCTTGGGACAAGTATAAGAATACTGTCAGCGTATGCAGGGATGAAACAAGGAATGCCAAGGCAGCCTTGGAATTGAACCTGGCGAAGGATGTCAAGGCCAACAGGAAGGGTTTCTTTAAGTATATAGGAGGCAAAAGGAAAACCAGGGAAAATGTGGGCCCACTGTTGAATGAGACAGGTGCAGTGGTGACAGATTATGCAGAGAAGGCGGAGCTGCTGAATACCTTCCTTTCTTCTGTCTTCACTGCTCGGGACAGCCCTCGGGAGTCCCAGACTTTGTGGGTAATGGAGAAAGTCTGGAGGAAGCAAGACTTCCCTTGGTTGAAAAAGAACAAGTTAGAGATCAGTTAGGTAAACTGGATATTCACAAGTCCATGGGGCCTGATGGGATGCACCCGTGACTGCTGAGGGAGCTGGTAGAAGTTACTGCTAGACCACTCTTCATCGTCTTTGATAGGTCCTGGAGAACAGTGGTGCCTGAGGACTGGAGGGAAGCTAATGTCACTTCACTCTTCAAAGAGTGCAAGAAGTGTTACCCGGGAAACTACAGGCCAGTGAGCCTCACCTCCGTCCCTGGGAAGATCATAGAAACATAGAATCGTTAAGGTTGGAAAGGACCTTTAAGATCATCGAGTCCAACCATTAACCTAACCTGACAAAACCACTTCTAAATCATATCCCCAAGTACCACGTCTACCCTTTTTTAAAACACCTCCAGGGATGGCAAATCCACCACCTCCCTGGGCAGCCTATTCCAGTGTTAGATAACCCTTTCAGTGGAGAAATTTTTCTTAATATCCAACCTAAACCTCACCTGGCTTAACTTGAACCCATTTCCTCTAGTCCTATCACTTGTTACTAGGGAGAAGAGGTCAGTCCCCATCTCTGTACAATCTCCTTTCAGGTACTTGTAGAGAGTGATAAGGTCTCCCCACAGCCTCCTCTTCTCCAGGCTAAACAGCCCCAGTTCCCTCAGTCATTCCTCATAAGACTTTTCCCCCAGAACCCTCACCAGCTTCATTGCCCTTCTCTGGACATGCTCCAGCACCTCAATGTCTTTCTTGTAG
>VZSZ01003880.1:101189-114127 GCA_013398815.1 Ibidorhyncha struthersii
AGTCAACATGGATTCACCAAGGGGAAGTCATGTCTGACTAATCTGATAGCCTTCTATGGTGGTATGACTGGATGGGTGGGTGAGGGGAGGGCAGTGGACATTGCCTACCTGGACATCAGCAAGGCTTTCGACACTGTCTCCCATGTCATCCTCACAGGCAAGCTTAGGAAGTGTGGGTTAGATGAATTGACAGTGGGGTGGGTTGAACAGTGGCTGACAGGTAGAGTTCAGAGGGTTGTGGTTAGTGGTGCAGTGTCGAGTTGGAGGTCAGGAACAAGTGGTGTTCCTCAGGGGTCAGTACTGGGTCCAGTCCTCTTCAATATATTCGTCACTGACCTGCATGAAGGGATAGAGTGTACCATCAGCAAGTTTGCTGGTGACACAAAACTGGGAGGGGCAGCTGACACTCCAGAAGGCTGTGCCGCCATACAGCGTGAGCTGGACAGGCTGGAGAGCTGGGAGGAGAGGAACCTAATGAAATTCAAAAAGGGCAAGTGTAGGGTCCTGCACCTGGGGAGGAATAATCCCATGCATCAGTACAGGTTTGATGCATCCATGCATCCAACCCCATGCATCAGTACCTGCTGGAGAGCAGCTCTGTGGAAAGGGACCTGGGAGTCCTGGTGGACAAGAGGATGACCNAGCAAAGGGCTACTAAGATGATGAGGGGATTGGAGCATCTTTCTTATGAGGAAAGGCTGAGGGACTTGGGTCTTTTTAGTCTAGAGAAAAGAAGACTGAGGGGGGAATCTTATCAGTACTTATAAATACTTGAAGGGAGACTACCAGGGGGATGGGAACAGTCTTTTTTCAGTGGTGCCCAGTGATAGAACAAGAGGTAACGGGCACAAACTTGAATATAGGCAGTTCCATCTTAACATGAGGAGGGACTTCTTTACTTTGAGGGTGGCAGAGCACTGGAACAGGCTGCCCAGAGATGCTGTGGAGTCTCCCACACTGGAGATATTCAAAACTTGCCTGGGCGCCATCCTGCACAACCTGCTGTAGGTGACCCTACTCTGGCAGGGGGGTTGGACCAGATGATCTCCAGAGGTCCCTTCTAACCCTGACCAGTCTGTGAAAAGAAGAAAAAAAAACATGTTTTATTCACTCCTTTCTATATCTTGTGAGAACAACATGCTGCTTCCACCCTCCCCTCAAATAAGAAGGCTATTCCATAAGTATTATGTGTCTAGAACTAGAATAAGGTATTTCTCAGTACAATAGAAGTGATATATTTTCCTCAATATTTGCAAAGTTGTTCCTGAAAAAAATTGTGGACCATCTTAGTAATCAATGTCCCAGTGATATTTAGAGGAAAACCTGGTCACCTTTATGTGTAAGACGGTTGTAATTAGCATTATGTTTATATAAGATATTGTAACTCTGTACTCCAAAGGAATCATGCATAAATGAAAAAAAACCCACATAATTTTAAAAGTAGTCAAGAAGAAAATTTAAAAAAATGCTTTCCAACATTACAGAGATTGTAATTTTCTGCAGAACAATACGAGAGTTGAGAAAAGATGATTTTTCTTTTTGATGCAAACTCTGCTAAAACTAGGCTTCTGCAGAGGGCTTTTACTTTTCTGTTCATCTGTTCTCCACCTTGATTCCATCTTGTCCCTGATTCTAAGTTGTGATTTGTGCTTTAGCAAAGGGCACAGGAATTAGCTACTCGAGTCATCCTGTCAGAATGCAGTCAGTCTTACTGCTTTCTGCCTTCTGTTCATTTAAGTGCTATACTTGACTTTAGGATTACCTGAAGGATAAGTACTTTGATTTGGGGGTGGAAGATTATGTCTTGGCACTACAGACATTTCTTTTAAACTCATTCTAGTGCGTTTATGTGTTACATGCTTAACAGCATTAGCTGAGTACAAGTTGGCTAAAAAGCATACTCATTTATTCATGGTGTAAATTGTAAAAGAGCAAAATATAAACTATATGAACAGTTTTTTTTAGTTATAGACCCTTTAAAATTTAAAGGGTCTACAAAAAAAATCCTTGACAACCATGGTCAACATCAGTAGGAAATTTTAAGTAATCTCAGGAGAAAGAATGAATCAAATTGCAGATCAGTATGTACCAAAAGCAATAACCCCCTTGACAAGCAAAAAAGGCTTTCTCCTACAGAAACTGAGATGAATAACCCTTTCCTCCTCTCTTTATAATGGTTACTTTTACCCTAATATCTTCTTCATATAGAAGTTGGGAAATCGTTGTAATCTTCAACCTGCAGGAATAGGAAGATGCATTAGAGATTATGCCATGGCACTCCAAGTTTCAAGTTTTCTCAACTGTCTCAATTATTTGATCCTGGGAAATTAAATGGTCTTATAGTACCCAAAAAATCCTTTCTTTCTGGAGTTAAGCATACAGATAATTCATTTAAGAGTTCAAGTATCCACATGTTGACAGGTAGTCTATGCAGCAATTCAGCCTATACGAAAAATAATAATTGAAGTGGTTTCAACAGAAACTAAAAATATCCAGTGGAAACTGCTCGATAGTATTAAAATAATTTAGTCAAGTTATATTTGAATAAATAAGGATCCTTTGCAATATACTACTGTTTGCAAGGACAGGTGATATTCTTAAATATTTTTAAAATCAAATAATTGAGCTGCATCTTCCAGTTGGCCTGTGGTCTCCCACGGGGCTACAGGTTGGTATTAAAAATATTAGGACTATGTAAATGGTTGATCGTGAATGCTCTGAAGCTAAAGAGGTCCTTTTTTATTGATGCTATCATTTTTGCGGAGTATGCTCATAATGAGGTAAATTAAATAGATTCAGATAATAATAATGTTTGACAGAACTATTTTGCAATAAGTGACACTGATTGTAAAACTCCTGACAGATAGAAAGCTAACATTAATTTGGACTCCTTACATCACAAACAGTTTGGTTTTCTGTGAGTGAGTGTTTGGCTGTTAAGAGTTAACTTCAAAATCAAACAAACAAGCAACATTTGAGCAGGGTCAATTTTTCTTTAACTTTCTGGTAATGTCAATTCTAGTTGTAAGCAGCCTCATGAAAAAAAATGGATTATGTGTGGATTTGGGCTTCTCAGTCCCTTTACCAGCAGAGACAGATTGTGTTGCAGAGGCAATGTAATTACTCATCAAGGTGAGAGTGCTTGTGTTGGAGCCCTGCTTACTTTTCCAGTCACAAGCCTGCATTCCTTTGCTGTCAATCAAAACCACCACAAAATAGTAGCAGCTAGGGATGAGGGAAAAGGCATTAATGCATTGAATGAAAGTGCCATAGTAAGCAGGCTGTAAAAGATTCCACCAAAATCCTCTGCCCTTGTAAATGCTCCTTTAATATAAACACTAAGTCACCTCATCCACCAAAATGCATGTAAAAGATAGTTCCAAAACCCGTGTAGAAAGATTCTGTATTGGATAAACAGGAGAAATTATGTATGATATGTCTGAGTGAGGACATTAGGGCTGGTTTTGTTGCTATTTCTTGTTATACATTGGTATTCATTGTGCACAGTAGGAACTCCTCTGCAGGCCAGAGGGAATGCTAAAGATCCAGGCTTGTACTTCAGTGGCTCTGCAGTTATCCACCTCCAGTCATCATCATCCCCTCACTACATCTCTAGAAATTTTGTGAGCACATACTACATCCTATTTCTATTCCTTTTGTCTGTTTTGCACTTAGATTGGAAACTCTTCAAGGCAAAGACTGTTGAGGAAGATTGGCATTTTTCATATGGATGATGTCTTCAGGCTTTTTCTGCTGTCACTTTTACTATAAATACAATAGAAAGCATGATAGCATTTGTAGAATACTGAGAAGAATGGATGGAATCCTTTTTAGGAAATCTTGGTAGTGTTGTTACCTGAGTGATAAACTATTTTAAAACTACCACTATGAAATTCTTCATGTTTCACGACCTGAGTCACGGTCAAAAAATTTAACCATCCTTTCTGAGCAAACTAGTTAAAAGTGCAGATACTGAAGTACAGGAGTTGTACAACTTTGTACAAGGGAAAAAATTTGAGCTATTTACTCTGTATATAGGTTTCAGGATGAATACATATGACATCCAAATAAATCAAGCAAAAGACAGCAATGCGCTGTACATGGCATTTCATTCTGTAATAACTGAGGACAGCATGGCAAATTTCTGCAGCTTGTGCATCAATCTCCCTTCAGGTAACTCTCTAGAAATAATCAAGCTGCTTGCATTTCAATACAAATTATATATCAGAAACCCCATTTAACAGAAGTACATTTTACCAGCGAGACATAAATATACAGTACACGTTTCCTCTGAAGTTTTGAGTTGTGACCAGCAAGTTACACTACAATGATTCAGCGAAACTTACTATCATTTCTCTGTCCCAAATAAAAAAATCAAATTCAATTCACTTTACCATTCATTTCCATTAATTAGAAACATCATCATTCCTCTAATATCATCATGACCCTCGTTCCCTCAGTTCATTTGCAGCCCCTGAGACTGGGTTTGGGAGGACTTTTTTCAGGGGATTTCTGTAGCTTTTTTTTTTTTTAAAGTGAGAGTGTCTAGCATTTCTGGAAGGGACAGATAGATCTTTTAGGGAGTGCCTAGGATATTAAGGAGGAGTGTGTGTTTATATATATGTATATACACAGATATATATAAAGCATACTAGAGGCCTTGTTGATGATAGAGTTCCTCCAGAGTCTTTACTACCCCACAGTGCTTATAATCAGATATTTAAAATAACTGTAGTAAGAATGTGAAATATGTCTTAAGGCATATGCTGTTGTAGGCTCTGAAACGTTATAAGTCATTTGGTGGAAGAATAGATTCTTTAATGGACTCTTTTTTTTTTTTTTGTACAAGGAAATCTTGTCTATCCCAGTCCACTTTTAGTTATTAATGCTAACTTTCAGAAATTCTTTGTGAAAGGAAAGCTCCTTAAATTAATTCCTTCCAGGAGCAGCATGTTAGTTTCACTAAGGAGGAATTTAAAAGGGACTAAAATGTTTGTGGGTTTTTTTTGTTTTTTTTTTTTTTTTTTTTTTTTTTTTTTTTTTTTTTTTTTTTTTTTTTTTTTTTTTTTAATTATAATCCCTTAAATAAGAATTGCAAGGTATTAAAGAAACTCTTTGGCATGGGAAAATTTTATTTCTACCTTTACTATTATCACATATAAAACCACATAATAACAAGGAAGGGATCAACTCAACAGAACAAGATTGAATAGCTAGATAAATAACATATCAGAAGTAATATGTTCTTTCTTTGCAGCAAGAGTTGTCACTTCTTCAGGGTATGGTTTATAGTTGATTACCCTTCATACACACTTCTCAGGGGGAGGGGATTTGGGCACAGTCCCAGTGCTATACTCCAGCATCTGTGATTTACTTTAACAGCTAAAATGCTGATGGAGAAAATAAAACTATGGACAAATCAGATTGCCCCAACCTTGTTTTCTAAAGCAAATAAAATGTCCAGGAAAAAAATAGGCAAAGTTCAATTAGATATTTGTGAGATAGCCTAACAACTTCGAGTTTTTGACAAAGTTACAAAGTATTGTACATGAGTTAATGAACTTCAGTGGTGGTACATATCACAACTGCATATTTTCACATGGTTCTGCCAGAAGAAATTCAGAGGGGTTACCAAGAGATGTTACATATCTTGGCTTCTGCCACTGACATCACAAGCACTTGTGGCTCCTGTGGTTTACTGTAACCAGAGTGAGCTAGCTATATTGATGAGTGGAAAGTATAAAGATTTCAGTGATCTGCAAGAAGGATGATTATCCTGAATTGTGTATGTAGATCTTTCTTTTTCCTCAGCAATCCACAATTCGTGGTTGAGAAAGAATAGTTTTATATAGTAAATCACTTCATCTTAAAGGAAGATAAAAATGTCAGAAGAGATGCAATTACTTGATATTTGCTTATAAGCATTATTACAATACTGTTTCCTAATTTATATTATATACATGTAACATCTGGTAATTTATATTAGTACTTTGCCTATTTACGACCGTTAACACAAGTGACATCTTATTACAAGAATTATAAGTTATTAAATTAAATACATGCTGTTTTTAAAAACAGCATGATACAACTTTTCTAGACAGCATTTAATTTTCCTTCAGAAATTTAAGTGTCCTTGCAATTTATTCAACCATATCATGGCAAACCTCTCTTTTCCTGTAAAGTATTTTGTTTCTGTATTAAAACTTTGAGGGTTTGCTCAAAATTATAGTTATTTTAAGTTATTTTCCATTATTATAAAATGAGAGAAAAAAGCACACTGAGCTCAGAATCTTATTTTATTTTTTATATCATGATAAGTGAGGAATGAATACAGAACTGAGTTTCGTATTCTTTAATTAAAGCCTTTACTCTTTACTGGGAGATTCTTGCTTTGCTGTAATACTTCAGATTCTACACAATGGAAGAAAATGACAGATGGTTGCCTTTTTATACTTGCCATGGTTTAACCCCAGCTGGCAACTAGGACCACGCAGCTGCTCGCTCACTCCCTCCACACCAGTAGGGTAGGGAGAAGAGG
Organism: Ibidorhyncha struthersii; assembly: GCA_013398815.1. Classification (NCBI taxonomy): domain Eukaryota; kingdom Metazoa; phylum Chordata; class Aves; order Charadriiformes; family Charadriidae; genus Ibidorhyncha; species Ibidorhyncha struthersii. The sequence continues at coordinate 107,728 of VZSZ01003880.1, forward strand.
GAGAAAAGGAGTGAAAAGGAAAAAAACTCTCATGCGTTGAGATAAAGACAGTTTAATAGAGCAATAAGGGAAGAGGAAAATAATAATAATAATAATGATGATGGTAAAAGAATAGACAAAATAAAGTGATATAACATGAGCCTCTCTCACCATCCGATGATCAGTTGCCCAGCCAATCCTTAGCAGTGATTGCATATCCCAGCATCCTGACCAACTCTCATTTGTATACTGAGCATAGCATCTATGGTGTGAAATATCGCCCTGGCCAGATTGTCCTGTCTATGCTCCCTCTCAGCTTCTACGGTAAGCTGAAAAAGTCCTTGACTAATATAAACAATACCTAGCAAGAAGTAGAACAATGTGCATTATCAACATTCCTCAACATTCTTCTCATACCAAACCCAAAACACAGCAGCTACTAGAAGGAAAATTAACTCTATCACAGCTGAAACCAGAACAATACTACAAAGGCATCTAAAGGCAAGCAAATTTATAACACAACTAGGCAAACAGTGGGAAAAAAAATTAGCGTCATTAACATCATACAATTGATGGCTGATTTTTCTGGCACTAAATCTAGCAGGGGATTTTAGTAAAGGCATCACTCTAAGCAGAGGCTTTTCTTTTATGTACATTTAGAAAAGTATCATATTCCTTCTCTACTTCAGATTATACTTACCTTGTTTTCACCATGGGACATATAGCTATCTCAGCCCTTTATATCAGTTTTAACCTATCTGGCTCAGGTGGAGCCAGCTGTGAAATTGTAAGAAGTGAACTCAGAACAGCTGCACTGCTCCTGTTTATCATATTTTTGAGTAGGATTTACAGCTGTCATTGAGAGTCTCACTGACGTACCTGTAACACGAGCTATATAAAATAATTTCAGTCATGTTTATTTGAGCAGTCGTTATACTACTGCTGTAATTTTGTGAAGATGAATAAACTAAAAACATTCATTCTTCTAATCACTCACTGGCCTTCTGGTGACTGCACGGTCAGTAGTTTTACCCTGATTCCCAGAAGAAAAGTGCATTCACATAAAGACCATTATCAAATTTAGTAGCAATTAATGTTCTTGTTACGAATCACAGCACAGAAACACAGTACTTGGAATCTTAGTTGTACTTCCCAAGATGTGATATCACAAAATCAAGAGTAGGACATTTTAGTCCTACTTTTAACCTGTAAGTGTATTTGGTGTTGATGTTGCTGTCTTACAGATTTATACTGGACTCAGACTCCAAAGGAGGAAAAAATAGGTGATGTGTATTTTACTACCTATATACTTCTTGTTAAATTGTCTTCAATTTTTTACTTAGCATCTGCCTCACTGAGTACTCATCATCTGCTACTGAACCATCTGATGTACAACAGCTGTTAAGGACTTAGTGAGGCAGAGAAGGATGTAAAACTGTCATATCATGATTAAATACTCGCTACAGCTATTATATAGGATGACCATACTGCTTTGTTCTTACATTTAATGTTACAGTGTATTGAACAAGAGTAAGCACATGTCTTGGATTAAAATTGCAACTGCTATTGTTCAAATAAATCTTTTTTTTTGCTATGAAGTTATTTCATAGCAAAAAAAAAATTCAAAATATTTTAAATACGCCTCAGAATTGGAGAGCATTTCATAAGGAGGTAATGCAGTGCAATTTCACATAAAATTATTTCACCTACCAAACCACTTTAAATTAATATTTCTTATTAAGACGATTCTCATCAAAAACTTGGTTGATGTTAACTGATGCATTGACTTCCATGGGATTATCCTATTTTTCATCATGCTTGTGTAAATGTGAGATCATTTGGTAGGCCTTCTTTACCCTGTAAGTATTCTAGCTGAAATCATGGTAGCCAACTGCTTAGTGTATCCTGTGCAACAGGAGGTTCACCGACAAGAGTGTCACCATCCAGCAACAGCAGCCTGATCTTCTTGTAGTACAGTAGGAAAAGGGTTGAATGTAAGAAGGTGGAGTTAGAGCTATTATTAAACCATAATTCGTTAACAACTTCTTTCCCAGTAAATTTTTAGAATTGAGAAAATTTGTGGAATATTGTCACACACAAATAAGTATATTTATATTGATGTATGCGATCAAACAAATTAAACAGGGATGGAGGGACATGTTCATCCACACAAGAGACATGGTTCACATGACTAGACTTTGCAGTCTATTCTGACTTTGACTTTGCAGTCAAAGATGAGATTGAAACCCCAGAATAGTGGAGAGCGAGTTTAGGGGTCTTAACTAAACGGGAGGAGTATGTGATTTGTATTGGTTATGTGGCTCAGTGTTCTACTCTGCAAAAGTAAGAGCAGAGGCTTGATGGTCTATTTCCTATAACAACGACAAATATTCAACTAACAGGACAATCAATACTTATGTTTTCATAGAAATTCTGTCCTGGACTTAGCACTTCTTTTATAACATTGTGCTACTTTTGAAAGGTTGATTTCAATGACTCAATAAACAAAAGAAGTCTTAAAAAAATTCTAAATAATTTCATGGAGTCCTAGTTCATTATATAATTTGATAAGAAGTATCTTATACTTATCAAGTATTTTATTTCATTAAATTAAATATTACTTTATTTCTAAGGTAAAGTTGTGATTTCAAGTGTATGATTCACCAAAAATAGCTTCTGATTAGAGTTTATCACAAAATTTTGCAGGGTAGTGAAGGCACAGATATTTCAGGCATACCATTTTGATTTGAAGCTTATGGAAGTAAGAAGTAAGCTATTGAAGTAGGAAGAATCTACTTGGCTAATTGTCTTAATTTATTAACTTCTATAAACAAGAAGAAACTGCTCAAGATAAGCAGCCTTTGTCACTAGTCTCCCATTAAAACAATAAGCATATAAATGATTAAATAAAACTGATTACAGGTAAAAAAATACTGGGAATGTGTACAGAACAATGTGGTGAGGAATGGAGTGAAGTACCAAGAATTTATTACACAAGAATAAAAGTATACTAAATGTTGAGCAAAGTATCTTATTAACCTTAATCTGGACTTGAGGAGCTTAAAGTCAGAGATGCAGATTCTGTCCCTATCAAAGTAAACAGGAGCTTTTCCTAGTGACTTCTGTAGACCTCACATACCAAATCAACTTTGAAAAAAATGAAATAGTAGGAAAATACAATTAAGTCCTATGACAGAATTAATAAGCATTTTTCTTTCTGGCATCAGACATCTTGAATATGTCAAATGGTGTATAATGAAAGAAATAGATTAGGAATGGTATACTCAAGTTTGCATGGAGTACATAGACAACAAAGCACTAGTTCAGCCACCTAACTTAGAAAATTAAAAAATAATTAGACCTAATATAGTAGAAAAGGAAATCTAAGGCATCAAGCAATAACTGACACTGGTCAGATCTTATGTGAAGAAAATAATTACCTGGAAGAAAAGTGGGATTTTGTTTGTCTCATACTAAGTGCACTGAGCTTCAAAAAATGTTCCGACACTCTGCCATTGTCTGGAGGCAACAGTAAAATTACATAAGAGAAAAATGAAAACTGGATCCCTTTAAAATCCCCCCAAAATATTCAACAGATATTTTGATTTTCCATGAACAGTTTCTCATTTTAATGATGTTTTCAGAACTACATGGCATAATACAGGAGTAATTACTGAATTGGAATGTCAGTCATCTGTGTGAAGTTTTCTGTCAACCTGTGGCTGAGGTCCTTCTGGAGGATATTTTACAGCTCAGTGGTCTTGTATAACGAGCTCAAGAAAAGTAGCAAAATCTTGGATGGCTTATACATTATCCAGGAAAATAGGTTCTTTTTCTTCCTAGGTTTTAGAGGTCTGCCCAACTTCTACTGGGCAGAAGTAGTTGCCAATAGGCACTGAGCAAGGACAGCACCTTAAAATGTGGAGTTGTAGAAGTACATAAAAATCTCTAAAGCATAAAATCTCTTACATACCAATTTTAATACTTCTAATAATATTGTCTGTAGTTCTCTTAAAAATTCCACCTACAAGTAAAATGAAAACAGAATCATAGAATAATTTAGGTTGTAATGGACCTTTGCAAGTTAGCTGCCCAAACCAGGGTCACCTTCAAAGTCTGGTCAGGGCTTGGACATTTAAGTTTTTAATACCTCCAATGATGGAAATTCGGAATCTCACAGATCAACTTCTTATAGTGTTTGGCCAACCACACAATTAAGAATTTTTTTCTTTTCTCTAATCAAAATTGCTTTGCTGCAACTTTTGCACATTTTTTCCTGTCCTTTTTTTGGGTGCATCTTGGAGAAGCGTCTAGGCCCATCTTCTCTACAACCTTCCAGAAGGTATTTGGAGACAATATTTAGATCCTCCTTAGTGATATGTTCTTCAGCCTAAACAAACCCAGTTCCTTCAGTCTCTCCTCATACGTTATGGGCTCCCACCCTCTGAACATCTTGGTGGCCCTTCACTGGACTTGCTCCAGTCTGTTTATAATTCTCTTGTACAGAGGATTTAAATCCAGACACCATGTTCTAGATGCCATTTTTCAAATGCCAAACATGGAGGAATATTTGCTGTCCTTGACCTGTTGGCTCTACTAATGCACTTGGTCTTCTTTGACACAAGACAATAGTCCTAGCTCATGTTCAGTTGTTCAGCTTCATATCTGCTAGATTCTCAGGTGCTTTCCCATAAAGCTGTTTTCTGTGGGATATACCCAGTCTGAACTATTGCATAGGATTTTTCTGGTTCCAGGTGCAAGACTTTGCATGTCTCTGTCTAAGAACAGATCTTGTTAGATAAGAGCAAGGCAAGGAAGGCACTAAACACATTAATCATTTTTGTTTTCAGGTCTCTTTTCTCCTTCAGCAGCCAGCCCCTATTTTCCTCAGTCTGACTCCGGCTGAAAACATCCATTTAGAAGTCCTTGTTATCATTCATATTGCTCGGTTATTTCAAAACAGGCTGAGTTTTGACATGTTGTGTAATTTAAACACTGTATGTCCGGGCAATGTTTCTGTAGTCTTCCCAAGTAGCCTTTCCCAACTCTCAACTTAGGTAGACTTCTTGGGTTTTGAGCTCAGACAGGAGTTCCCTGTGCATCCAGGTCAGCCTCCTGCTGTCCCTGCGCATCTTCCTGCACATCCAAATGGACTACTGTGCTATAAGGACATCATTCTTGAAAACAAAACACATCACCTGAGCTGTTTTACCTTTTAGGGCACCCTCACCTAGTACCCAACCTACTAATTCCCTGAACAAGATAAAGGCTGCTCTCCTGAAGACCAGGATAACTATTCTGTTACTTGCCTCCCTCACTTCCTTTGGGATTTTTGATTTGACCACCCTGCAGTCAGTGCAGCCAGGGCTGCCATCAGCTTTCACATCCTCAACCAGTTCTTCTCTGTTTGAGTAGCAGCTCCAGCAGAGTATCTTCCCTATTTAGCTCCTTTAATGCCTGCATAAAAAAAAAAAATAAATTATCCTCAGTGTATTTCATTAATATCCTAGATTGTTTGTATCTTGTCATGTTACCTCACCACCAACATCACTGCTAGGATGGCTGGAGTCCTCCATGAAGGTCAGGACCTGTGGTCATGTTCCTTCCTCTGGTTGGTTAAGAAAAGCTCTCCTCTGATCCCAGCAACCCTTAAGATGCTGGCCAGTTCATTGTTCATTCAATAGCAAAGTTTTAGTTCAAAGTACTCTTGTGTGGAGGACAGCTATCTCCCCTGCCCACCTGTTCTCACCGAAGGGTCACTATTCATCCATCACAAGTGCGCCAAGCTAGTCCCACCACATCATTGTGATCCCAATGAAGTCGTAGCATGGCAACTGTGTCCATATCTTCTGCCTGTTTCCCACACTTTGCATCTGTCTAGGCACTTGACACGCATCACTAGTTGTACCATTTTCTGGTGGGACTGTTTTTCCCAGGTGCTTTTTTCCCTAGTTGTCTTGGTTTAGGCCAAATCCTACTAGGGATGTGGGGGAACTCAGATGGGACCGACAGGTGCTCCCCTCTACCCCTCTTCAAAGAGAAAGGCAGAGGAGGGAAAAAGAGACTTACAAGTTTAGAAGGAACTGAACTACTTTAATGAAATATTAATAATAAAATGGAAAGAAAATAACGAAATATATACAAAACCTTATCAAGCTCCCAGGATGACAATCACAACACTGGCTGGAACTTGGGGCAGTCCCAGGCTGGACTCAGTGACGGATGGGAACTGGATTCTGGATCTGCATGCAGGATCGAGACCAAAGACAGACGAACAGAGTCCTCCTCAGATGTCGGCCATTGAAGAAAAAGAGAGAGAGAGAGAGACAACCAGAGCTGACCCTTTGATCCCTCAGCTTTTATACTGAGCNACAAGAGCATCTCCGCATACCATGCCTGGACATCAACTATAAACATTGGT
>VZSZ01003883.1:1551-12187 GCA_013398815.1 Ibidorhyncha struthersii
CAACATTGGAATAGGCTGCCCAGGGAGGTGGTGGATTCGCCATCCCTGGAGGTGTTTAAAAAAAGGGTAAACGTGGTACTTGGGGATATGGTTTAGAAGTGGTTTTTGCCAGGTTAGGTTAATGGTTGGACTCGATGATCTTAAAGGTCCCTTCCAACCGTAACAATTCTATGATTCTATGATTCTGTGATTCTAAGTTGCTCTCTTACTCCCCCTCCTCAGCAAGAAAGGGGGAGAAAATAAGATTAAAAACTTGTGGGTCGAAACAAAGGAAGTTTAATAAAGAAAAGCAAAGGCTGCACATGGAAGCAAAGGAAAACAAAAAGGTTTATTCTCTGCTTTCCATCAGCAGGCCATGTCCAGCCACTTCCTGGGAAGGAGGGCCTCAGTACGTGTAGCGGTTGCTTAGGAAGACAAACACCTTAATAATGAATGCCCCCCGCTCCTCCTCCCTCTTAGCTTTTATTGCTGAGCATGGTGTCATATGGTATGGAATATCCCTTTGGTCAGTATGGGTCAGCTGTCCTGGCTATGCCCCCTCCCAACCTCTTGCTCACCACCAGCCTACTGGCCTTTGGGTGGGGTGGGTATGCTGGAGAGACAGCCTTGATGCTGTGTGAGCACTGCTCAGCAGTAGCCAAAACACTGGTGTGTTATCAACACTGTTCTAGCTATGAATACAAAGCACAGCACTATGAGGGCTGCTATGGGGTAAGTTAACTGCATCCCAGCCAGGCCCAATACAAGCATGTTAGCAAATCTGTCTGTATGGCATGGCAAAATTAGTAGCAGGAACTCTCTGTTCTCTTATGCAGCTTTGAGAGATGTTAAGCATTAATGCCTGGGAGGGAAGGGAGTAAGCTATAGTAACACTCTTTGGACGTGCTTCTTTCGGTTAAGAGGGAATAACAGGGGGATGCAGCATATAGAGATTTCCTGTTTTGCACAGTATCTCATTTAATCCAAAGAGGGTTTCAACATTATATTGTTTACTATCACTAGTTTCAAGTGTCTGTATACAGTTTCCATGACTGTAGGCAACAGTAACAGCTTTCTTTGACTCTTAAATTTCTAACAGTAGTACTTAATAATGAGTTCGGAGCAAAGGAAACTAGTATATGTCTTGGTCCATGACTGTCGTGGTTTAGGCCAAATCGGCCACTGGGGACGTGGGGGACCCCAGATGGGACCGACAGATGCTCCCCTCTACCCCTCTTCAAAAAGAGAGGCAGAGGAGGGAAAAAGAGACTTAGGAGTTTAGAAGAAACTAAACTACTTTAATGAGATATTAATAATAACATACAAGGAAATAATGAAATATATACAAAACCGTATCAAGCTCCCAAGATGACAATCACGACACCGGCTGGCACTGGGGCAGTCCCAGGCTGGACTCAGTGGCGGACGGGAACTGGATTCCGGGTCTGCCTTCAGGATCGGGACCAAAGGCAGACGATTGAAGTGAAGAGAGCGAGAGAGCGAAAGAGCGAGAGAGCGGAAAAAGAGAGAGAGCGAGCGAGAGGGATCTGACCCTCAGCTTTTATACTGAGCATGAGGCAGATGGGATGGAATACCCTGTTGGTCAGTTTTGGGTCACCTGGCCTGTCCGCTCCTCCCCGCAGGTGGGACCCCACTACGCTTTTCCGCTTCCGACCCTCCAAGGTGGCAAACAACAAAGTTGGTTGGCCTTGGCCGTTACAGCGATAAGTATAAGCAAGAGCCTCTCCCGCATACCATGCCTGGGCATCAGCTATAAACATTGGTTTTATCACTCTGAGGGAGTGAACATTGCCTGCACAATATGCTGTTAATTTCAGTAGTTAGAAGAGGCCCAGCTAAGAAGCAAAGTTACTGAACAAAATTGGTCCAGTTTTACCTCAAACCAGGACAATGACAAATGCCTCTCATAATGTAATCATTGAAATATTAGAGAAAAGCATTGGAGTACTGAACACCAGAACTGATTTTTATGCCCAACGCTGCTACCACCATGTGACCATACTCAAATCACTTGATTGCTACTTCACATAAAATTAATCTAGTAACTAATATAGGACTGGTCTGAGATTTTTTTTTTTAAGGTCTTTGAGAACCTTTGATACATGTGAGGTTTAATATATTTCATCTTATGTCATTAGTTACCTTATTATAACATGCAACATCAGTTTTTATTTGAAAAAATATCCATGGGTGATCTCACCAAGGTAGATTCTTTGTTGACATTGTTATTGTTTTTGATTTCCTCAGGTATTATCAGGTTGGCTTGCGAAAGGATGTTGTCACCAAAGAAGTCAGAGCTATAGATCTTATTGTACATTTTGTTCCATAATTCTTGACTGAAGAGTTGTATGTGTGTGATGTTGTGCCATGTTTTCCAGACTCAACTAAGTCAATGTTAAGAATTCAAACAAAGCAGTTTCTATTTTGATCTTTCTTTCTTTACTTCATTTCTTGATGCTCATGTAACAGTATCCACTTTAACTAAGAAGACTTCCTTTTGTAAGAAATGAAGAAACGGTCCTTCATGACTGATGAAAGAAATGTAACTACAATTAACAATAGAAAATCCCCAAATCAACTTCTAGTTGCCTGCTGAAAATTCTCGTTTGTTTCTCTCTAATCTATGGTCAATATTCCGATTAAAATTCTAGTGCTCTGAGAGACTTGCATGGTCTCAGCGCTTCAGCAAGGGAATTGTTTTATATAACACGAACCAAGACACACCAATAAGATACTGAACAGCAGGAAGATTTTCTTGGTACAGAATGCAGCATTGAGTCCTCATGATTTCCACTGGTTTCCCATTGGCTTCCACATTGGAATGTGGCTGGAAATAGATACCCAGTACCTCTCATGCGATGTTCAACCCTTTGCAGAATTGGACTTTCTAATAGTTTTACTGCTTTCTTTCAAGAAAACAGGCTCCAAACTTTATTGCAGTATTTGGTCCTGTTGCCTTAAGGAAAGCCTTAAATATTTATTTGTACAGTAGCTTTCTTGACTTCCTTTCTATTCACCTCACTAATCCAAAGGCATTTGAGCATGGGAGATGTCTGCTGTGTCCTATACTCTTGTGCAACACATCATCCATTAAAAACTGAAGATTTGTTTCTGGTATGCATTGCATTACCCTGCAGGTAAAGTGTTGGAAGGATATTCTCACGGGTGTGGCACTTTAGCCTTATTGTAGTAAGTTTCTTCTAATGAAGCAGTGTCATTTGAATTAGTTTCATAAATAACTTGTTGATACATGAACACACATATGAATGTGTGCGTGCACACATGCACGCACGTGTGTGTGATTTTTAGCGCTTTCACTAAAAGCTTTTTTTAAGGAATATTGTCTTAATTTACGTGCCTGCACAAAATTTTAAGATGTCATTATAATAATAGACTTCTATATTATTATCCAAATAGACAGCTTTTAATATTCATTTGCAGATTTATAGTGTTCTGCCAATTAATTTATTGTATACTACTCATTAATTTACAGAGTGGAAGAGCAAATGTCACAATTTTTCTGTTCTTTCTTTTCTTTTTTTTTTTTACTACATTGACCAATGTAGTTTTAAAAAAAAACTTGACTTTGATCTTACCCCCCCCAACAATTCTGAACAAGATGTTAGTACTCAGGGATGGTGACAACACCATTTATTTGGAGGGCATGGGGGGGGGACATTTGGCAAGAAAATATTTTTTGGTTAATGAGTGAATATCCATTTTCTAAAGCACATTGCATCAAAATGCTAACCTTGGTTTTTTGTTTCTTGTCATTCTGAGTATTTTGTTGCATTAGTTGTAATAACCAAAATCTAATGTGCAGTACAGAATAATAAATAGTATTGTTTCCATTTTAAAACTGTATTTATTGCATACAATCTATTTTAGTTTTAAAATCATACATGAAATTGACCAATTTTGCTCCTACAATTAAAATGCTAACAAGAATTGGTAACTGCCCAGCTAAAAATCTGAGTGCCTAGAATAATAAGAGAAAAATGTAAGTAGTTTTCAATATTAAAACAAGCTGAAGGAAGAAGGCCTTGGGCCTTGTAGTAGGTAGAATGAAACAGCAGATTTGAGTATCTACAATTCTTTCAGTATTAAATTTTCACTAAAATAAAATTACTTGTATCTGAAAACATAACCTTTCCCCAGCTGGTTTTTTTTTTCCCCTCTGATCAGCTGATGAAGAGACTGGCAGCTCACCGCTTTGCTGGTTTGTTAATTTTATCCCCACTAACTGTGTTTTCCGACAGCTGGCTTGCTGATAGTGGTAAGGTAAATAACCTTTTTCATTGCAGTCTTGAAGGTTCAGTAGAACTACATCATAGGAATGTGTAGGTTTATAAGACATCAAGAGCTGGTATTCTCTGTATTTCAACATGCAACTGAATGCTTAAGGAAAGCAATGATATTAACTGTTGACAGCCTTGCATACTGTATTTATTATTATTTTTAGCTTCTAAAATTTGTGGAGAATTTTTCTTTTCTTAGTCTTTGCTAGTTGCAGTGGTGTATGGTGGGTGTTCTGATTTAACCAAATGAATATTAATGAGGTTTTGTGCAGTTTTTTTCTTACTTATTCTTCCTAACTCATCAGATCTCAAGCCTTCTTCATAGTGGCTATCTGAATGCTTGAAAGCATGATGCAAATTGTCTTTTGATTATTAACGTCTTGCTTCAGGCTATTCCTCAGGATTCTGTGTTCATGTTTGTTCTATGGATTTGCACATTAGAGAATGAGTAGGAAACAGATTTTGAAATCCCACTAGTGGTTTTAACATGACAGATTTTTTTGTATAGTAAAACAGGTTTTGTTCATCAAATGTTTTTCAATATACACTGTACGCAAATTAAATAAATTATGTCTTGACTGTTATCACTCTTTTTATATTGATTGTTATTCTCATACGATCATATATATTAGTCATTTGGTTCTGTAGAGAAATGAAAGTACTTGCCTTATGATTATAGCTCTTTCAGCTATGAGAAATAATTGATTAGTATTTGCATGTATTCAAGGCAATATTGAGAGGTGAGCGGGACAAATATCAACATCAGTTGTGTTCCAGAAAGCATCAGTCAGAAAGCCTACTTTTAAGATTTTTATGGGACTTTTTTCCCCCCTAAGAAAAAAGTGCAGCTTCTTGTTTTTTTCACCTGGATCAGTTAGCGTGTGAACAGGTTCCCTTTATGCCTAGTTTGTTTTCATAGAAATTTTATCTGTCTGCCTGGTGCTGCTGACTCTGGTTAAAAGCACACGTTTGTGTGTAATAGAAACTGTTAATTTTTTGTGGCTCTGTGTGTGTTTTTTTCTTTTTTTTCATTCTATGATGAGCACTCTCTACTGTAAAACACTCTTGTCAGTGCTTCTGCCCCTCTTGATTGTTATTCTAAATGAAAATTATACATTTTAGATATGGTTTTAACTGTCACAAATTCTTTGAAAAAGAAGCTGAGTCTAGTATGTTACTCCATAAAGTGTGTGTGTGTGAGTATGTAAGAAAACATTAAAAACTGTAATCTCTTTAATTGTAAGCTGAGCATGGTGTCTGTAAACATGCACGTCAGAGTCTTTCTCTTGAACTACATTCTCTAGGACTGCTACTAAAGTGAACAAATTGATGCAAGCCCTCATATATATGAAATTCAGGATCAGATGAATATGTATTTAGGTGGTAGGGTTCTTTATATAATTAATTTAATTTTAGTGTCTTATTGTTTGTCAGTAACTGAATTTCCTTTTGAAATCTTTTTTATAAATAGACTGAGCATTTGATGTTCAATTATCTATATCTTGTTACGTTGCATTTTCCTTGTTTTTTTTTTAAATACTTGTTAAATGTCTCTTTTGGGTTTTGGGGGGTTTTCGGAATCCATGGTTGACAGGCAATTGAAGACGGCAATTTGGAAGAAATGGAAGAGGAAATCCGGCTTAAAAAACGGAAGAGACGAAGAAATTTGGATAAGGATTCTGGGAAAGAGGATGGGGAGAAAGCAAAGAAAAGAAGAGGCAGACCTCCTGCAGAGAAGTTGTCACCCAACCCACCTAAACTGACAAAACAGATGAATGCCATTATTGATACTGTGATAAACTACAAAGACAGGTGAGCTCAGCCTTTTTTGGTTTTGACAAATAATTTCTGGAAACTTAATCCTGTGTAATTTGCACTTGTAGTTATTTATTTATAAATAAAATAATTCCATTTAGGGCTTGATCTTGTAAGTCTTCCTCTACATAAAGGGCTTTTTAAAGGATCTGGTTGATCAAAACTTGTCAAAATGTAATTTGAAAGATGGGCATATCATGTCTGCTTAGAAATGCTACTGTCCTGTTTAGTAGATATAGTTCAGCAGTGCAGGTTTTGGAAGTGGTTTTCTTTAGCTTAATGGAGTCTTAATAATTATATAAATAATTTTAAATATGTGGATATAGTTTTGTCAATACAAGTTCTCACCATGACACTTCAGAATACTCCCAGAACATTTAGGGTTTGCCTGATGAACACTTGACTTTTAAAAGGGAAATCTGTAGAAATACTGAGCACTAGTATGTCATTCATAAATGAGACTGAATCTTTTTTGTCCTTAAAATCCAATTTTGAACATATATGTGCGTTTCACATGTGAGACAACTGAACCTCAGGAAGAAATATAACTAACTTCTAATCCAAACTGAAGTTGTGAGATCTGTATTTTGTTGACTTTCCAACTGAAAATCATCATCTCTATTGAGAAAGAACTTGAGAAACAGCTCATCTTCAGCTATTGCTTAATAGCAACTCTGTATCAGGCTTCAGCTATTTGGGGTACTTGTAATGTTGGATCTCAGGTTCCTGATTTACTTAAATTTGTGCAACCTTGCTGTGTAGACATTCCTATTTTTCCATACATATATTTACTTAAGTTGAATAAGGAGCAGGTGTAAACTAAATCAATATAAAATTCATTCAAAAACAAGCCGTTTTCACACCAGAGGAGCTGCACCGGTGTAACCTATTTGGTTTCTGAACTGAGTACCTAATTTACTACAAATTTTATATAAACAAGCTTTTCAGAGTGTGTAGCTTCAAATGGCAGGATACATGTTTTCCTTTTTGCAGCTACAGTTTGATCTGTGCTTGTACAGGGATAACTTGGGCAATATGCAATAAAGGATTTAGAGTGGTGATACCTTATTTTTTAGGCACATAACTGCAGAAGTGGACTCCAGAGCATCCTGTGATCTACAGGTTCTCTTTAGAGTGTGTTGAAAAGTTTATTGCTTCAAAATGGGTTACAAAAAATGAGCACAATGAGCAGGAGCTGCCTAAAAGGTCAGCAACGTTTGGTTTGCTGTGGCTTTTAACCAGCAGAAAAGCTGGGAAGAGTGGAGTGTTTTAAATTCAGGCATTCCAATCAGAGCTGCAAGAAATTACCTCTTTCCATTTAGGGTCCCTAGCCTTGGACCTTTTCCAGAAGGCAAGCTCTTCTGGCCAGAGATCCTACTTTTATTTTTAAACATAGCAGGCTTAAGTCATTTCAGATCTGTATCTCTACCACCCAGATAACTACTGCACTAAGAGGGATACCACTCCCTCTTCCATTAATTGAGGTTTTTTAAAAGACAGAACTGGTTGCCAATGTAGAAAGCATATGGAGTCCTAGTCCATTAGGGTTTAGAAATGCCTGTGCTGCGGGTTGAGCTTTTGACGGGAATGAGTGAGTTAGGCAGAAGAAGCCAAGTTCCTTTATTTTGATTGTGTATGAGCTAGCATCAAACCACTTAGTCATATTAAGGCTGGGAAAGCACAGAAGTGCAAATTTAGGCTCTTAAAAATGTAAAGATTTAAATATTAAAAAATCTTTGGAGTTATTCCTTTGGATTAGAGGAGCATTTTCAGGATTAGCAGTTTCAGAATGAGTTTTATTTTAGCCATTTGAACCTTTGAATTCAGTGGGGAGCTTTTTTGTTTTTTCAGCTCTGGGGTTTTGGGGCAAGTGTAGAGGGACAGGTTCATTAGAAAGGGAGTAGGCCATGAAGATTCATTTTTTCATGCATTTAGTATTGAAACGCTTAAAACTGTTTACATCTTCAACTTAAGTTTTCAGTACTAGCAAATGTTTCATCCCTACTTTATGAAAGTCCAAAGGGTTAATCTAGACCAAAGGGTGATCAGGAGACACCCACCCAAAATTCTTAGTGGCTCTATCCTGAGTTGCTTCCTCAAAAGCAAATTTGCACTCTTTATTGCAGCTATTAAAACAGAAGAAAAAAAAAAATCAAGAAAAATCTTACTAGGAGTAAACTACTAAACATCTCTGTGCTTTCTCTTGTGCTTCCCCTCACACTTGAGCTTCTTGTACTCATTGAACCACTTCTCTGTTCTACTTAAAATCTTTCTTTTAAAAATGTCTTTTTCCATGATACTTACAAAACTCTTGAATACAAGTTGGCTGCTTATGTATAGAGACCTGCGCATAATGTTGACAAGGGGGAGGAGTCCCTATATACTTCCTCCATTGCCATGACTTGTCTTAGAGTTCCGTTGCAAGTATTTTGGGGCAGGGACAGTCTTTTTCTTATGTATTTGAACAGCATCCAACAAAACAGGATGGGTTGCCTACATTTAGGAATTCTAAAGGCTATAATAATGCAAATAATAAACTAAAGGTTGAGTTATACAGTTATTAAATTGAGGTAAAAATAAAGTCAAATAGACAAATTAGCAACATTTGAGATAAATATTCAATGTAGTCGAATACAATATATAATTTCTTTAAATCCTGTGACAGGAAATTCAAAGAAGTAGATATCCAGTTATTTGTAAATCCCAATTAAAGGACTTAAGGCAGTAAAAGCTAGCTTAGCTGGGTGTATGTTTTAGTACAGAAACCAAATTACTGTTTCTCTCTGCCATGTCCTCAGAACAAATGAAAGCTGCCTCCTTAGATTATATGCAGGGGTATTTAGCAACTAGCATGCTTCCTTTACTTCCCATTCCAACATTCCAACATAACTACAGATTTTAATGAAACATTCCATTAAGTATAAACTTAGTAGACTTCACAGAGCAATTTCTAGCTGCCAGCTGAGTTTCTCTCTATTGTTTCACAAAACTAGGTACCTCACTAACTTACTGAATGGGAGAGCACTTCAGTGTTTATGCTGAGATGCTTTTTTTCTGGCACCCTAACTACATGAAGACTTTAAGGGCCTTCTTCCACACACCAGTTTCCTGATATTGGGGTGTCTCCCAGGTAATAAGAAATCCACTCTTTCAGAAGTGTTAAATACATTCCTTTCCTTTCTCCTCATCCCCCCGCCCCCCGCCAATTGATGGCTTTCAGTTTTGTCTGGTAGGACAGGGATGTTTTAACATTATATTTTCTTCTCTTTATGAATTTAAAAATGTTAGTCTACGCTCTAAATTCGATAGTTTAGAATACAGAATGAAACTAGAAGCAAGAGAAAACAAGATAAGAAAGCTGGACAAAATCCTCTGACTTCAAGGAAAAAATGTCCTAAGTAAAAGGAAGCTTATGACTGAGAAGAGGAATTTCATTGTATGAACTTTTCTGACTCCTCTTTCTGTTGTTGTTGTGGAGATATCATCTGCCAATAGGAAACCTGGTTATAGAAAAAAAAACTTTTAGTTAAGTGATCAAGTTTCATAGAACCATAGAATAATTCAGGTTGGAAGTGACCTCAGGAAGTCTCTAGACTAAATTCCTGCTCAAAGCAGGGTCAGTTAAGCTCAGAGCTTGATCCAGTCTTGAAGACCTCTAGGAATGGAGACCGCCCAAACTCTCTGGGCAACCTGTTCTACTGTTTGGCTGTCCTTGTGGCGAAATTTTTTTTCCTCATATCCAGTCTGAACCTCTCGTCTTTCAAATTTTTCCCATTGTCTCTCTCATCCTCCTGCCATGCACCATTGAAACCCTGGCTCCATCTTCTTAGTAAATTCTTTGTATGTATTGGGAAGCTACTGAAGCCTTCTCTTCTCCAAGCTGAACAAGCCCAGTTCCCTCAGCTTCTCTTCACAGGGCATGTGCTCCAGCCCCATGACCAGCTCGGTGGCCCTCTGCTGAACTCACCCCAGTTCATCAATGTTTTTCCTTTACTGGGGGACCCAAATCCTGATGCAGTCTTCTGGATGTGGTCCAAGGAGTGCTGATTAGAGGGGGATGATCCCTTCCTTCATTCTACTGGCTATGCTCCTGTTAATCGAGCCCAGGATACTGTTAGCTGCCTTTGCTGCCAGGGCACACTGCTTGCTCATGTTCAGCTTGTTGTGCTGGTTTGGGCTGGGGTAGAGTTAATTTTCTTCATAGTAGCTAGTATGGAGCTATGTTTTGGATTTGTGCTGGAAACAGTATTGATAATACAGGGATGGGGGGGTTGGACTAGATGATCTCCAGAGGTCCCTTCCAACCCTGACAATTCTGTGATTCTGTGATGTTTTAGTGACTGCTGAGCAGTGCTTACACAGAGTCAAGGCCTTTTCTGCTCCTCATACCACCCCACCAGCAAGTAGGCTGGGAGGAGACACAGCCAGGACAGCTGACCCCAACTGACCAAAGGGGTATTCACAGAATCACAGAATGATAGGGGTTGGAAGGGACCTCTGGAGATTGTCTAGTCCAACCCCCC
>VZSZ01003883.1:12307-23037 GCA_013398815.1 Ibidorhyncha struthersii
TTGATAAGATCCCCCCTCAGTCTTCTTTTCTCTAGACTGAAAAGACCCAAGTGCCTCAGCCTTTCCTCATAAGAAAAATGCTCCAGTCCCCTATTCCACACCATGTAACGTCATACTCAGCAATAAAAAGCTGGAGGAAGAAGAAGGAAGGGGGGGGACACGATTGAAGTTATGGCATTTTGTCTTCCCAAGTAACTAATATGTGTGATGGAGCCCTGCTTTCCTGGAGATGGCTGAAACCTTGCCTGCCAATGGGAAGCAATGAATGGATTTCTTGTTTTGCTTTGCTTGCGTGTGTGGCTTTTGCTTTACTTATTAAACTGTCTTTATCTCAACCCACAATTTTTCTCACTTCTACTTTTCTGATTCTCTCCCTCCTCCCACTGGGGGGGGAGTGAGCAAGCGGCTGTGTGGTGTTTAGTTGCCAGCTGGGGTTAAAGCATGACAGTTTTCTACCAAGACCCCCAGATCCTTTTCAACAGAGCTGCTCCCCAGCCAGTCAATCCCCAGCCTGTATCATTAGAAGGTGTTCTTCCTTCCCAGATGCAGGACTTGGCACTTGTCCTTGTTGAATTTCATAAGGTTCCTGGTAGCCTATTCCTCCAGCCTGTCTAGGTCCCTCTGGATGGCAGTCCTGTCCTAGAGTATATCAACTGGAACCCATCTCCACCCCACCCCCCCAGCTTGGTGTCATCTGAAAACTTGCTGAGAGTGCACTCCATTGCCTCCTCCAGGTCACTGATAAAGTTGTTAAACAGGACAGGTCCAAGGATAGACTCTGCTTGTTACCAGCCTCCAGGTATAGTAACCATTAACCACTACCTTTTGAGCCTGATCATCCAAGCAGTTTTTTTACCTATCTGGTTTTCCACTCATCCAGACTAGTACTTACTTGGATTCAAGAATATTGTGTGAGACAGTGTCAAAAGCTTTGCTAAAGTCAAGGTGAATAACATCCAGTGTTCTCCCCTCAACCACAAATCCAGTCACATCATAGGAGACAATCAGGTTGAACAGGCATGATTTACCCTGGGTAAATTCATGCTGACTCTTACCAGTCACTACCTTCTCCTTCATGTGCCCAGAAACGTGTTTCAAGAGGCATTGTTCCATGATTTTCCCATGGACTGAAGTGAGACTGACTGGCCTTTTGGGGGACTGGGTGCATCATCTTTCTCCATTTGTTGGGGACCTCCCCCAATCTCCATGACTTTTCAAAGATGATAGAGAGTGTCCTCACGGTGACATCAGCCAGCTCTTTCAGCATCTTCAGGTGCATCCCATCTGGTCCCATGGACTTGTATGGGTCAAGTTCTCTCAAGTAATCCCTGACTCTCTCCCTGTTGGTTGTTCTCCTTGAATCCTTTATCTAAGCACAAAGGCCTAGGAGACCTTGCTGGTGAAGGCTGAGACAAAGACAACATTGAGTACCTTAGTCTTATATTTGTCCACTCCATTGAGCAATGGTCCTATATTTTCCTTGTTCAGCTTTTTACTACTAATGTAGTGGATAGAAGCTCTTTTTGTTGTCCTTGGTGTCCCTTGTAAGCATCAACTCTAGATGAATTTTGGCTTTCCTATTACCACCCCTGCATGCTTGGGCAATGTTTCAAAATTCATCCTTTGAAGTTTGTCCTTGCTTTCACCTTCTGCATGTGTCCTTTATGAATTGGAGCTCAGTTGTGAGTTCCCTGTTCAGCCAAGCCGGTCTCCTGATATGTCTGCTTGATTTTCTGAGCATCAGAATGGATCTTTCTAGCACTTGGAGGAGGTTGCCCTTAAGGACCTACTAGCTTTCCTGAGCTCCTTTGCTTTTCAGAGTTGACTCCTACATGATCCCACATACCAATTCCCTGAATAAGCCCAAGTCTGCCCTCCTGAAGTCCAGGGTCTGTACTCTGTTTCTTTCATTCCTCACTCCCCTCAGGATCTTAAACTTCATGATTTCATGGTCACTACAGCCAAAGCTTCCATTTTATCATATTCCTGAGTAGCTCTTCCTTGTTCATGCATAGCAGAACCAGAAGAGTGTCACCACTGGCTGTCGGAGTGGGATCGGACCCGGAGTAACGACGCAGTCTCAATACGAGTATGATCGTTCTCCTTTATTAGGTGTTTTAGCAGAGTATATATAGACTCACAGCAGAAGCATGCGTAGCTAACAACATAATGATTGGTCCAAACCCCTTATTCATGCACAACGCCCCCCAACTCGATTGGTTAAGGCCCTCTGTCCATGCGCATAGCACACGCTGGTTCTCCTCCCCTCCGTGGTCTTGCTCCCAGACTCAGTCCCGCCTTTATGATAAGCAAGGCCCTCTTTCTTCCTCCTTATCAGCTGGTCACTGAGAGATCAAGGACAGCATGTGCAGGCCTCTTGGCCCAACTCAAATCCTGGGTTGCTCAACTGAATCAAATCATGACGTTTTCCCCTCAGGAATTCCTCCACAACTGGCTACCCCCTCTAGTACCTGTATCAAGTAGTTATCACTAGCACTCTTCAGAAACCTGGATTGCTTGTGTTGCTCTGTGTCACCCTTCCAGCAGATGTCAAGGCAATTAAAGCCCCCCCCCCTCAAGAACCCCGGCCTGAGATCTGGAGACTTCCTCAAATTGTTTAAAGATGACTTTGCTTTCTCACCGTGATTGGCTGGTCTGTGACAAGGTCCCACCATGAGGTTACCCTTACTGTCCTCTCCTCTGATCCTGACCCACAAGCTCTCAACCATCCTATTGACCAATCCATAGAACTCCATACATTTGAGCTACTCATTCACATAGAGGACACCCCCCTCCCAGTCTTCCCTGCCTGTGTTTCCTAAAGAGCCTGTATCCATCCGTCACAGAACTCCAATCGCACAAAATCTCCCATCATGTCTCAGTCATTCCAGTGATGTCATAGTTCTGCATACACATGTAGAGTTCTAATTTCTCCTGCTTATTTCCCAGCTGTATGCATTTATGCACATATACTTGAGGTGGGCCTCCTTTCACCCTGTTTTATTGTTCCTGAAGCCCTGCACCCTTTTCTTTCCACCCCATTCACCATTTCTTCACTTAACTTTGGGTTGTAATATTCCAACCCTGATGTTTGTAGTTTAAAGCTCTCCTCACCAGGTTGGTCAACCTGTTGGCAAAGATGCTCTTTCCCAACTTTTGAGAGATGAGAAAGAGAGGGAGAGAGCGGAGAGCAGAGAGAATAGAGATTGGTCATTCCTGCTATTAATGCTAATTGGAGAACACTTGATTTTGTACAGGTGTGTATTTATTGAATAATTTTAATTGGATATGTAAATAATTATTATTGACTATGTTATCTACTAGACTCTAAAGTTATAAACTAAAAGCTACAAAGGGAAGGATGAGGAAATCATATTATGACATTATACGCTAGAAGCTACAAGGCGAAGAATGAGGAGACAGAGGAAGAAAATGGTGATTCACATGTCAAGAGCAATCACTTTCCACAAGAAACTCAACATGACAGACAGTGGTTTAGAATCTGCCAGTGAAAGGCTATGAAAAAAGGGCACTTGGGACATCAGACTAAGGGCATTGCCACAGCAACCTTGGGGGTGTATAGATCAAAGGTTAAAGATGTGAGAGTGAAAGGTAGGCTACAGAACTGGAAATGAAAGGCCCTCAGTATTGCACAGGGAAAGACACTATGAAACACTCAAGCATTTTCCCTTCATGTGCGCGTTTGAGAACACTATCCGGGCCCCCATGCCCTTCATCCTCACCCTTGATACACTCAGGTTCTTCACTAGCAGTATTGTTGGTGCATGTACGGATGAACAGACAGGACTTCTCAAGAGTTGGACAAGCCTCCATGGTCTTTCTGCAACGTCCCAGATCCAAGTGCCTGGTAAGCAGCAAACCTCCTGAGACGTCAGGTCAGGTTGGCAGGTGGATGCTTCTACTACATGCAATATCAAACTCCTTTTCTTTGTGCAGACACTTGGTTGAGGCTTACTTGGCTCTGAAAACTACCCTGAATGGGGTTCTTATTCACCTGTTGCAAGGGCATTGTGCCTGTTCTGTAACTGCAGAACCAGAGGTGGAGAAGAAGCCTTAGATGTGTTGCCAGAAGTCATAACTTTCCAGCCTCCCCCATTTTGGGAGATTCCATCCAGCATTTCTTTGAGTGTAGTCTCTATTTGTCATTCCTTCCTTGCAACATAGAGCTTGGCTTCTTGGCTCTGTGGAGTCCCTGCAAAGACCCTGTCAATATCCTGCTCATTCTCCCTGATGGTGTGAAGCCTTCTCACCTCCTCTTGCAGCTGCTTCATAGAACGATAGAATCATAGACTGGTTTAGGTTGGAAGGGACCTTAAAGATCATCTAGTTCCAACCCCCCTGCCATGGGCAGGGACACCTCCCACTAGACCAGGTTGCTCAAAGCCCCATCCAACCTGGCCTTGAACACTTCCAGGGATGGGACCTCCACAACTTCCCTAGGCAATTTGTTCCAGTGCCTCACCACCCTCAGAGTGAAAGATTTCTTCCTAATATCTAATCTGAATCTCCCCTCTTCCAGTTTGAAGCCATTACCCCTCGTCCTATCACTACATGCCCTTGTAAAAAGTCCCTCTCCAGCTTTCTTGTAGGCACCCTTCAGATACTGGAAAGTTGCTATAAGGTCTCCCCGGAGCCTTCTCTTCTCCAGGCTGAACAACCCCAACTCTCTCAGCCTGTCCTCACATGAGAGGTGCTCCAGCCCTCTGATCATCTTTGTGGCCCTCCTCTGGACTCACTCCAACAGATCCATGTCCTTCTTATGTTGGGGGCTCCAGAGCTGGACGCAGTACTCCAGGTGGGGTCTCACGAGAGCGGAGTAGAGGGGAAGAATCACCTCCCTCGACCTGCTGGCCACGCTTCTTTTGATGCAGCCCAGGATGCAGTTGGCCTTCTGGGCTGTGAGCGCGCATTGCTGGCTCATGTTGAGCTTCTCATCCACCAAGACCCCCAAATCCTTCTACTCAGGGCTGTTCTCAATCCATTCTCAATCCAGCCTGTATTTGTGCTTGGGATTGCCCCAGCCCACTTGCAGGACCTTGCACTTGGCCTTCTTGAACTTCATGAGGCCCACCTGTCCCGCCTGTCCAGGTCCCCCTGGATGGCAGCCCTTCCGTCCAGCGTGTTGACTGCTCCACACAGCTTGGTGTCGTCGGCAAACTTGAGGGTGCACTCAATCTCACTGCCCATGTTGCTAACAAAGATGTTAAATAGTAACGGTCCCAGTACCGGCCCTTGAGGAACACCACTCGTAACTGGTCTCCACTTGGACATGGAGCCGTTGACTGCAACTCTTTGAGTGCAACTGTCCAGCCAGTTCCTTATCCACCAAGTGGTCCATCGGTCAAATCCATGTCTCTGCAATTTAGAGACCAGGCTGTCATGTGGAACTGTGTCAACTTCACTGTGAGTTGCACTTCAATGGGAGTTGTAATTAGCACACCAAGGAGTTCATGGAATTCTGCCTGGGGTCGGATGAGGAGCCGACCCGGGAACTTATGGGTCAGGATTAAAGGGAGGGCAGAGACAGGTGATTTTACAGTGGGGGTCTGTTACAGGCCACCTGACCAGGAAGACAAAGCAGATGAGGCCCTCTATAGACACATAGGAGCAACCTCACGTTCACAAGGCCTGGGCCTCATGGGGGATTTCAACCACCCCGATATCTGTGGGAGGAACAACACAGCGGGGCACAAGCAATCCAGGAAGCTCCTCGAATGCACTGACGATAACTTTCTTCTCTAAGCAATAGAGGAGCCAACGAGGAGAGGTGCTATGCTGGACCTTGTTCTCACCAACAAGGAGAGGCTGGTCGGGAATGTGAAGCTCAAGGGTAGCCTTGGCTGCAGTGACCATGAAATGGTGAGATTCAAGATCCTTAGGGCAGCGAAGAGGACACACAACAAGCTCACTACCCTGGAATTCAGGAGAGCAGACTTTGGCCTCTTCAGGGATCTGCTTGGCAGAGTACCATGGGATAAAGCCCTGGGGGAAAGAGGGGCCCAAGGAAGCTCATTAATATTCAAGGATCACCTCCTCCAAGCACAGGAGCGATGCATCCCAACAAAGAAGAAGTCAGTCAAAAATGCCAGGAGGCCTGCATGGATGAACAAGGAGCTCCTGGACAACCTCAAACAGAAAAAGCCCAGAAGGCCAACTGCATCCTGGGCTGCATCCAAAGAAGCGTGGCCAGCAGGTCGAGGGAGGTGATTCTTCCCCTCTACTCCGCTCTCGTGAGACCCCACCTGGAGTACTGCGTCCAGCTCTGGAGCCCCCAACATAAGAAGGACATGGATCTGTTGGAGTGAGTCCAGAGGAGGGCCACAAAGATGATCAGAGGGCTGGAGCACCTCTCATGTGAGGACAGGCTGAGAGAGTTGGGGTTGTTCAGCCTGGAGAAGAGAAGGCTCCGGGGAGACCTTATAGCAACTTTCCAGTATCTGAAGGGTGCCTACAAGAAAGCTGGAGAGGGACTTTTTACAAGGGCATGTAGTGATAGGACGAGGGGTAATGGCTTCAAACTGGAAGAGGGGAGATTCAGATTAGTCCCTTCCAACCTGAACCAGTCTATTATTCTGTGCTTACTGTTCTCACTTTTTAATATAGTGGCTATAGATTTTATTATGTTTAAATTATAAAAGTGGAAATATGGATTAAAAAACATAGAATGGCGTTCAGAATTAATAATTTTCTTCCATCATACCCATAACAGTCATTTTTCATTATATAAATATTGTCTGCAATATTTATATGCATATATTTCCATGCAATGTGGAAACACATACACAAAGGGATCTGGAGGTAATTTTTCTGTGATAGGAGATTCTGGGAAAATGGTACAACAGAATAAGTTGTTACTGATTTGGGTAGACAAAATTAAAGGGCAGTACATCTGGTTTTACCATTTACATGACCAATCCAGAGCCATGCTCTTTGTGGGTTTTTGGATGTTTCGGGGGCTTTTTGTAAGAACTTTGAGACTATATTTCATATCTACTATAATGGTGCAATTGTAAATTCATGTTTGTTCCCATTGAAGCATAGTATTAGCTGCTAAAAGTAGAATTTTATGACTTTCTTTTTTAAAAATTAATTTAGTTTTTACCAATTTTTTTTTAATGGGAAGATGTTTTGTTTTATTTTTTGAGCAAGTACATCATGAGGATGTCTACAAAATAACATACCTTCTGGCTTCTTAAGACTCGGTTTTGTCACAATATTGCATGACTTCACAAGTCACCTGCTAACTGTGTGCTAATTTTGCAAGTAACTTGTGCCTTTTAAAGAATTAGCTTACATCTGCATGGTATATGTTGTAAAACAGAATTATTAAAAGAACACTATTAAGTTTGTGAAGTCAAGTAGGCAGAAGGTAAGTACAGCCTGTAATGCCATGACAGAGTACTGGTTTCATTTGTTTTTTTCCACAGGATCTTTGCCTCATATCATGCACAAGATGGGCAATGATCACTTAATGAACAGCTATTTGTTATTTGGCTTTATCTTCCTTCCTGAATACATGGTTTCCTGCCTTACTTGTTGTCTCCATTATTCAAACCCTATTAGAAGATAGAATTATGAATTTTCTTATGTGCTTCTTTATGGTGTTCGTGAGTATATAGTATCTAAATGATTTGCAAACATATCATTGAGTTTTACACCATAGCATTATTTTAATTTTATGCATGATAAATAGAGACTTAAAATTTAAGATACCATTTGGACACCAGAGGTCTGTTTTCAGAGTACTTATCATTTTACATGTCAAGGAACAAATTTAATTGATATCATTTGCAGCTGTGAAGGTTCTACACTTTTGGTTATTAAAGAAAATAATGTAAATGTAGCTTTTGTTTGCAACTTCCCATTTCTCTTTGGAAACAAACCGAAACAAAAACAAATCCTGTCATGAGGAATCACAGTGTCACTCACATAGATCGTTAATAGGATTGGAGCCTTTAAATCTACAGTACAAACCTTTTCCCCTTTGACTCATGAAGTATAGAAGTAGTAAATTGACTACTTCTGTGTGAATCAGTACCAGAAGGGGATGAGAGACAGAGCAGCGTGACAATTTCACAAATATTTGCTGATGGGAGAGGAATAATGAGAATTTGGATTAGGATTACCTATTTTATGATTTTATCTTATTATAATATCCAGGAGCTTCCCAAGTAAATCAGATCTGTTTGGTGAGTCACTAGTAAACTTTCTGGAGTTTGACTGGTTTTCTCATGTGTGGTACAGAACAGGGTGGTCTGGCCTCAACAGCTATAAGGGTTGGATCTACGCTCGGAACACTTTCCCTCCACCGGTAGATATACGTAGACAGCCTTCTCTTCTCAGCCAGCAGCAGCAGCTGCTAAAAGTATATTCCTGCACCTGCCATAACCTAACAGGCATTTGACTGCTAGGATTGTGTTTGCTGTAAACTGGATGGAAAAATACACAAGATTTATGCCACAGAATATTGATTGGACCACACCGAATAGGAAGCGGTGTTTGGAATATTAGAATTATCATCCTCTCTCATACAATGTCTATAAGAAGAAATGTCCTGGAACTAAACCAAGAACATGTAAGAAATTTTGGATCAGTTGAACAACATCTCCATGTAAAAGAAGAAAACTGTTTATTCCTAATTGTTCATTGACCTACTAGGTCCATAGGCAAAATAGTATCTACCCAAATCCTGAGACTATTTTACACATTAAGAGATCCCTATTGAGAAGGCATA
The DNA here is from genome assembly GCA_013398815.1 of Ibidorhyncha struthersii. NCBI lineage: Eukaryota > Metazoa > Chordata > Aves > Charadriiformes > Charadriidae > Ibidorhyncha > Ibidorhyncha struthersii. The sequence goes on from VZSZ01003883.1 coordinate 21,063, forward strand.
GATGATGACTTTCATAGAGGACACAGCTGTCCCATACATCTTATCCTCCCTCATCATGACAGAATTACCTAAATTAACCTTTGATTCAGCATTAGTTTCATTGTGTCTGATAAGATACTTGCAGTGTCAACAGAATGCTGTATTGTGGAGGACAGCTGTAAGAGAGAAGCTCAGGTGGAGGGCTCAAGAACTGGCAGCAGGCTCTGTGTTGCCCAACTCCTACAAATTGCCATTCAAAGGCGGAAATGAGAAAACAGGGCCCTTTTGGAGTAAGTTGTGATAGAACTGAGCATTGATATTTCTGTCTGTCAAATATAGGCTGAGAAACACTGGCAAATGTTGTCTATGTAAACAGGCTACAGTTCTTCTCAGAAGCTGCTTTTTTCTGCTACCATGACTATCAGATAAATGGCAATACATACATAAATATATATATATATGCTTGAGCCCATAAGGGCCATCAACAGATCTTTCCTCTCCAAATAACTCATAGTCAGCTATTACCTGGGAAGCCACATATGAGACGATAAAAAGAACTTCTATTCAAAAGCATTAAAGCAGCTATTCATAAGGGATGGACAAGGGAAAATCTGGAAACCTCAGAGAATATAAACAATTGCAAATCATAGGCAAAGTGTATCTTAGGGTATCCAAGGAATTTAAATACTCCATTACTTTACTTCTGACAATTCTTTCCGGATGATTAAAGGGTTACAAACTCTGATTTTCAACACACTTACAATTATCTTCCCAGAAACCTGACATTCATTAATGAAAATTAATACTGGCATTTATTGTAAAACCTAGTTCATCTGATTTCAATCAACATCTGGTATAATAGCACCCAGTATGGACAAATAGTTCACTATGAACCAGAGCTATAAAAAAGACCAAGAGGAAGATAAATTTAAGGTGCCAAGAGAATAGTTAAGAATAATAAAAGAACATGAAGAAAAGAATAAAACTGCCCTAGACAAAGCACTAGAGAATTCAGATTCAAATCCTGATCCTTCTCCTATATGATCTACACATACAATGATGGTGATGTATCATGACAAGAACATGAAAGTTGTGCACTACACTGTACATTAATTATGTATATCAAATTAATAAGATCAATTCAGAACAAAGTTTGTTACTAATCCTTTACACGAAAAAACAGCTAGATTTTTAATGATTTGATTGTATACAATTTATTTTCTGAGAAAGTTGTAGTAATTCTTTGTGTACTTATTTTTCTCAACAGTTCAGGACAGCAGCTAAGTGAAGTCTTCATTCAACTCCCATCTAGAAAAGAATTACCAGAGTATTATGAATTAATTAGGAAACCAGTGGACTTAAAAAAAATAAAGGTGAGAACCATTTTTGGGTGTGGACATTTATTTATTCCTTTTCGCTATATAGAAATCTGAACATTACGTCATCATTAAAATTATGATCATGTGGATATTAAATTTGCCTATGTTTTTTGCTTAGATGTTAAACTTTAATATACCCCTTGTTATGAATTTTGCTTAATGTATATTGCAGTATTTCACTACTAACACCTAAGTCAAAGCAAAACACAGGATGACATAAATCATACTTTCAGAGATGATACATTAATGGTTTTTTTTGTAAAAGACCAAATACTGAATCTGTAAGCAAAACTTATTTAACTGTAGTGCTTGCAGAATTTTTTTTTTTGTTGGGAGGGATATAATCATCTTTCAACTAGCATCACATCTTGGAACAGCCACATTGGATAGGTGAGGATTAGGCAACTTCTTGCACCTTAGAGGCCATGAGGAGTTCATACCTATCTCTTTTACCTTTGCTCACGCTGTACCTCTTTTTGTTTCTGTACTGAGAAGAAACTTGGAATTTTATTCCTTTCTTACCCACAACAATATAATTTCTGTTGCTTTTGGCCCTTCCATTTAACACAGTGTCGAGGTTTAGGCCAAATCCCACTGGGGACGTGGGAGACCCCAGA
>VZSZ01003884.1:0-12057 GCA_013398815.1 Ibidorhyncha struthersii
GTCCCTTCCAACCCTGACTATTCTGTGATTCTGTGAAAAACAAGCCCATTCACAAAGGGCTCCTCAGGCTCCTGTGTCAAAAAGTGGCTTGGCCTGGTCATGACCAGCAGCCCTGGAATCACTGAGAAGTTGGAAGCTTGCCCTCATGAAATGCCCACAAAAAGTTGGTTGAACATAAGCAGGAGTTTGAGAGAGCTAAAAAATTGCTCTAATTGACAGCCAAATGCTCTTTAATTGCATCAAAAGCAGGAAACAGGCAGACCACTTGATGACCAAGGGTGAGAGGCACACTGATGGGTGGGGAGGCCATAGCAGAATTCCACCTGCAAAAGGGGTTCCATGGGGTTCGTGAGACCTACTGACCGCCTTGACTTCCATCCCTAGTGGGATGACCAAGGCTGTGATAAAGAATACAGTCACTAAGCATGAGGGTAAACACATAAGGTAAAGCTCTTGCAGAGTCAGCCAGGCTACTGCAAGAGGGAATCCTGCCATGGTGGTCTGCTGGACTTCTGTGAAGGTGGCTCCAGCTGGAGGGATCCCGTGAACATAATACACATGGATGCCCAAAAGCCTTTGATTAAATGCTTTTAATGAAATTACTTTGTAAGAGGATTGGAAGAAACCCTCTTCTAGGGATGGGCAGTTGGTTAAAGTAAGGGTAGATCATTTTCAGTCCAGAGAAGAGTCAGCAGTGGCCTCCCCAAGGGATCTCTGCTGGGACTCATGTTATTCTGCATTTTCATCAATGACCTGGATAAGGGAGAGCACAGTGAACTCTCAGAGCTTGCAGGTGACACTAGGTCAGCTGCTGGACTGATAGCAACAGTCTTCTGTGGTTTTACAAGGTTGTTAAAACTTTAATTGCAATAACAATAAATTATTGGTTCCACACAGAAGGTGTGCAACCTTTTGCTGTTACAAGCTTTTGAGTGTCCCACAGCCCCAACACACAGGAACACCATGAGATGGTAACACCAGAACGTGATAAGCTATTATTTGGGTCACAAATCTGACTGAAGTGCGCCTCAAAGCAAGGATTTTGCAGAAACTCTTTGCTGCATGGTAGTAGGTATACGTTATAGATCTGTTGATGTTTCTCCTGGGCTGCCATGAGAGAAAAGGACGCCCCATGAAGGTTTGTCAAACCCAGTGCTCAACCTTGACAACCCTAGGAAAGGGGTTCAGCCTGAGAAAGGGGGCTTCATGTTGTTTGGGTCACATTAGCAAAATGTCAGCAGGTAACCTGTAAAGCACTGACGACCATTCAGTTCTTAACACCACTTGGAATACGTAGGGTAATTTTTGTTATTTTTCTGTAATTTCCCTTGGGTATTCATGTGTCCGTTTAGGCTTCCTTGGCTGTTCTCAGTAATCACAGCTTTATGTAAGGGGAAAAAGAAGAAAGGATTTATTTTGGCCCTTCCTAACCCCTCCTGGGGTGGTGGATGCTGCTGCCCCTGTGAGGAAGGAGCTGGCCTTCCACGTACAGACACCTTGTGCACAGCAGGGCTGTAACCAGCACTGCCACCGATGATTTTGGCTTAAGTCCATAGTACTGCTTTGCCTCTCTGCTTTCTAACCTTACGCCAAAGCAATCCTATTCAAATAAATGGAAACCAAAGCAGAAGGAGGTATGGGAAGCAGGCAGGATATTCCAGGGTGAAACCCACCACAACTATCTGCTGTAGGGTGATCTGAGTCACTCTTCTCCAGGCTCTGTCTCGATCTCCTCCTGTGTAGAAGGAGCTGAAGTACCCGGTGTGCACGGAGGCACCTCGCTTCAGGAGTGCCCGGTGGGAGCTGGCTCTCCTGCTGTTGTAATACACACAGGATGGTGCAGCTGCAGTGCAGTGGCTGAGCTGCACCCACTCACTCCAGATGGGGGTCTGACCTGAACCCCATTTGCATGTAATTCTGCTCCCTTTACAACCTGATGGTGCTGTGAGCCCAGTGCTGCTGCAGTGATATTGCACAGGCTCCGTTTCCATCGGGGGTCTACTTTGAGGCATTATGTGGTTGGTGCAGGCAGAGCAGATGAACCGTCCCAGCTGCTGTGAGTCCGCAGCACCCCAGAGTGGGCAGCTTACAGTCCCTGGGAAGGGAAACATATGGTGACTTTCAGCTCCAGCAACACAAGTCACAGCTTTCGGACATGCCTGGTTCCTGCTGGAAATGTCACCTGGCTGGAACAAGAGGGCTTTGCCATACGCCGATGTCCTTAGATACTTCACAGTCTTAGCAAGTCTGGCTGCAGGTGTAAAAAGCTTGCACAAACTGCTATTGCACATATGTAGATCTATGCTGATGCACTAGAGGCTAGATGGCTGAGCACATCTAGGAAGCATTAAATTTTCACTGCGTGTGCTTCTGGACACCAGCAGACATGTGCCCAGGCAGTGCTGGACAGGAGGATCAACTCCCTCATTCTGGCAGGAGCTCTGGGTCCAGCTGACCCAGTTCAGTGGTGAAGGTGGGAACCCTTACCACACCTCCACTGATGTGCTCTCCTTGTCTAAAAAGAAGAGCCATTAGCTTTGGAAGCTCAGGCAGTTACAGATCCTGCATTATAGACCAGGCATGTATAGAAGACTGTAGATACTGCAACACTCCTTTATACAGCAAAGAAAATGCTGTGGGCATAGAAACAGGGTATACTTCATCTGCTGCACAAAAGAGCTTAAGGGTTCAGGATCCTCGGAGTCAAATGGATGACAGGATGGAGTAGAGAGTATCTAAACTGCTATTTGCCACCTGTTCTAACATATGCATAACCTTTTGGGTCTTCTGCATCCTACATCAGCACCTTCTTGCATTGAGAAGTTTGTGTATTCCTTTGCAGATCCGTTTGGTTTTTACACTGTAAATAATAGGGTTTAGCACAGGGCATACAAGGAGATAGATATTGGCCATGAGGACATGAATCAGAGGAGAAGCATGTTTACCAAACCTGTACATCATGGACAAGCCAATCATCGGGTTATAATAAACCAAAAGAGCACAGACATGAGAGACGCAGGTGTTCAGGGTCTTGAGATGATCTTCCTTGGATGCGATACTCAGCACGGTTCTAATGATCACGATGTAGGACAGGATGATAGTGAGTCTTGCCCAAAGGTGGCCAGGATGACAAATAAGCCACATAAGTTATTCACCTTGAGATCTGCACGGGGCAGCTGGGGTAGGTTAGGGTGGACACAGAAGGAGTGAGCCAGTACGTGGGACCTGCAGAACAACAGCTTCTTCAGAAGTATCGGCAAGGGGAGCAAGAGGCTAATGCTCCTCACCATGAGCCCCAGCCCAAGGACACATACCCTGGGGTTGGTCAGGACAGATGCGTACTGCAAGGAGTTGTAGATGGCCATGAAACAATCGAAGGCCATGGCCCACAGCACCCCAGAGTCCAGGACAGAGAAGCAGTGAATGAAGAACATCTGGGCGAGGCAGGCATCAAACCTGATCTCCCGTGAATTGAAGAGCAGCACACTCAGCACTGTGGGTAGCGTAGACAGAGACACACCAAGCTCTGCGATAGTCAGCATGCACAGGAAGAGGCACATGGGCTCATGTAGTCTCCATTCTGCCTTGATGACAGAGAGGATGGCACTGTTTCCCAGGATGGAAATAACATAGGTGCATCAGAAAGGGATGGCAAGCCACATGTTTCCTCTTTCCATTCCTGGGATTCCTGTTAGAAGGAAGACAGAACGTCTAAGGAAGCTGCTGTTGGTCATTTTCCTAGTGCAGCATCTTCATCCTGTCAAAGATTAAGCAGCAGATCCCACTCGTGCTACAAAAGAATTCAGAGAAATAATAAAGGAGTAGTCATGCCGTAAGGCAAAGTTTTCTTCACATCTCTCTCACTGCAGTGATGGTGATCCAGAATTCTGAGTTTGCTCAGACAGCAAAAGGACGATTTACCTTTGTGATCAATTCTTGGCATGGAGAACCGCAGCTCCCAAAAGTCAGAAAGATTATGGAGATGGAGGGACGCAGTACTCAGTTGACAGTTGAATTATGGGCTTCTCAATGCCAGGACACAGAGAGCTGTTTACTGGATTGACAGATGTGGTACTGTATTGACTGTGTTGCACCAGAGTGCAAAAAGGCTTGAGAGGTGGCATCCTGGATGAAGGGTGAACACAGGCTTGTATCTCACACAGAAAGCCTACCTTGGGGCTTGGGAGTCATGGAGGGAGTTCACCGGTCCTTGCTCTGGCTTTTCCTTGTCCTTCTGCAGAAAAGCAAGAGAAGGAGCACCATGCAGATATCTAGATGTGCTCTGACATTGCCAGTTGACTCCCCCACCTGGATATCTGAGTGAGGTTTCTAGTGCTTTATGAATGAGATTCCCATATCCCGGCTGTGTGGATGTCACAGAGCACCTCTTCTCTGCTGGCTGTCAGCTTCATCCTCATTTTAGATTTTATTTTTTTTTAGTTCTTTGCATCTCCATTCTCTTTCTTTCTGTGACTGAGTATCAGACTTGGTGATCTTTCTCTTCCCTAAAAATAACCTTGGCAGCAAAGACCTGGTATAAGTGCCTTTGCAGCAAGTGGTTTCTGCATCTTTGAAAGCTGTGCACAGCTGAGGACCCAGAGAGCGCAGCAACATCTTGCAGGATACAGACAACAAGCATTCACCGCCGTGCTGCCAAAAAGCAGCATTGTGAACATCTGCTAGCCCAAGAGCAAAAGATTTTGGACTTGGGTGTTCTCATATGTACAAGTGCAAGTGCTGTTTTCCAGTATAAATGAAGTAAACAATAACCAAATCACCCTCTTGCAGGGAGCAGAGCTCTGGCAACTCCCTGTGGTTTACAGGAACCACTTCTGTGTGCTGAGAAGAGATTTCGGTCCTACTTACCCACCTTGCCAAGCTGTAACACAGGCAAGGATTGTCATTTGTTGGAGGTGACTGTCCCCTCACCCGGGTGCAGGTACCTGCTGTGTAGGTATCAGCGTCTCAGCTGGTTGTCTGGACCCCACCAGTCACTCTGGGGAACAGGCACTGCCCCGGTCAGATAAAGGGTGCGTATAGCCCTCATTGACAAGAGCAGGGTCTGAGGGTAACGGGCTCTTCATTACATGTGCATCCTCCCCTTAAAAACTTTAACACTGATGCTACAGTACTACTGACAAAGTTATCAGAAATTATCAAACAGCTGACGTGAAAAGCAGCCCAGAAAATGCAGATCACTTTGCCTTAAGTGTGGAGCAATACCCAAATATGAGCTGCCTGAGCATCTTGCCTCCAGGCTGCCAGTGAACACATCTTTGTACTGCCACTCCACAAAATCCCCCAGGATGCCCAGGCTCACTGGGGATTTCTCCTTTTTATTTACTTTTTTTTTCATTTGATCCACTGTCTTAAAGGAAAGGATGCAAGCGTACTGCTAACAGTGAATCCCAGTGTTAGGTGGGGTGCTACTGTGGAACTGCCTTTGGTCAGCACCAAGAGGTAAGTAGGACTTGCAACTAGGTGTGCAGTCAAAGCAGGACCTGAATGTGCTGATAGCTTCTGGCTTCAGCAAGGAGACATCAGACAGGAGGAAACTTTCCCCCTGCAGGGGTGAGAAAGAGAGATGTGAACCTAACGAGAGAAGAGAGTGAAGGTGGCAAGATCTCGTTTTCCCAGCAGCTGTGGCCTCAGGCACCGTTGTCAGGAGATGACACCCCTGAAATAACTGAGCTACCCATCAAAATGTTCAGGTTTGGCCTTTTTCAGCACTGGGACCATTTTTTGCTTTTGGATTTGAAAACACCACCCCAAAGTTGTACACCCGCCCCGTGAAAGTGTGCTTGTGCTTCTGGTTGGGGCACAGACATCCTCGGCTCTCCCACCGCCTTCTGCAGGCAGCTCACATGCAGCGTTAGCAATGACTGGAGGGTACTGCTGACCCCCTCCCGCCTCAGCAACCCCCCCATCCATACTGTGCAATTATCCAGACATCACAGAGAAGGGAATCCTAGAGGAGGAACCTAAGCTGTTGGTGCTGAATATCCGATCTTATGTGGCAGTGACGGCTTGTATGCACACATCTCACAGGTCACAAGGAGCTGCATGGGTCAGACAGTCACCTTTGCACGTGTCTGACCAGCAACCATCCCCTGCTGTCATTTCTTAAAGACATCTCTTAGAAGACCTCTCTCACTGCTGCTGCAGGAGGCAGCATGGTGGAATGGATGGACATTGGTCATGAGGTCCCACATTCTTAACAAAAATGAAAACATCAACATTTTTTGTGGAGCCTGCAGAAAAATGGGAGTTCTGCTTCACCAGAGTGGTGGCGGGTGAGCATCAGTCCACAAGGTACAGTGTAGCCCTGCTTTATGGAGTGGGTGCTTTGGGACCGGCTCTTAGATTAACTGCAGTTGTAGCTCTCCTCCTTTGGCTTCCCCTGCCTCTCGCCTGGGGTCTGTGAAATGCTACTTCTGTTTTATCTGAAGAAAAAGGATTAATTGAGTTGAAATTTAAATAGTCTACTGAAATGGTGCCAAAAATATTCATTTCCCATTTTGTCTGCAGCCTAACATCTGCCTGGCTTCAGCAGAAGTGCATGTTCTCTTCTTGCCCTCCCACCTCCTGCTTCCCCACTGGTATCCAGTGCACAGAAAGACAGCAGAGCCCAGAGCCTCCTCGTGGGTGGCTGTGATAGTCAGTGCTGCTCAGGAAGACAGAGCGCTCCACGAAATGCCGGGCCAGGTTAGAGATCTCCTCTCCATCCATTAGTGCTCTTCAGTTTGCACTAAAAATAGAGCAAAGGTCCATAATGTGTTTGAGTCTTGTAACTTGAATTTGGGTCATCTGACCTTCACCTCGTCCTGCTTTTTTCAGATATAGAGCATGTAACATGTTTGCCCATTTACTGGGATAGTTGACTTATATTAGTATAGTGCAATCCTGTTAGCAACGATCTCCCTGTGATAGGTCACTCCAAATAATTGCATTAGTGAGGATTTCTGATATTTTTGAAAGGGTTTACATTTCCATAGGACTTTTGGAATTGCTAGCATAGGATTATTGTAGGTTTTGACTCCTTTTACAGAAAAAAGGGTAATGCTTAGAGTGGAATTCTACCCATTTGCTTCTACAAGGACAGACACCATTCCCATCCAAGCACCTTCCCATCACACAGTCCAGGGACCACTCTTCATATAATGAGAGCCGCTGCAGGGAGGTCTTTTGGAGATACTCAGCCTTGCAGTGTAAATATTTTAATCACGAGAGGATATTTTTTTTTAACAGTGAAAGAATTTTAAGTGAGGAATCTAACCTCTCCATCTCCCACTAGTATAGAAGCCAGACTGTATGTCTTTATGCCAATTTTCACCACGCATTGGATGAAACCTCCTGGACAGTGATAAGAGAAGAGACGCTAGTGATTTCTGCAAGAATGCATTGCTTAAACTCCAGACATTGAGGAAGGGTTCCTACCTGAACAAGTAGTCACAGCATTAACTCTTGTTAAATTTACCATCATCAGGGGGGTCTACAGGAAAGCTGGGGAGGGACTCTTGATCAGGGAGGGGAGTGATGGGATGAGGAGGAATGGTTTGGCACTGAAAGAGGGGAGATTTAGGTGAGGTATTGTGGAATGACTACTAAAATGATCAAAAATACAGCATTGTTCACACATTAAGGAAAAGTACAAAATCAAAAGGCTTCTAGGGTAGAATACAGCCACAGCTGGTATGCGAAGAATTCACTGCATCTGCAAGCATCGCAAAGTAACACAGGGAATGGAGTGGGATGGAGATCCTATGGCCAAGCCCTGTGATAATACAGCAGATCTGGGAATGAGATGGTTCTATGGAACTGATAAGCTGCATACTTACTACCCTGAGCCAGATTTTGTTTGTCAAATTTTGACGAAATGCTGTCCTTTGTGTGAACTTTGCTCATTATAATGTCATTATAATACCTAAACACACCTCCATCCCAAAGGCTACCCACCTCCAAGGTGCGACCACTCCTCCTTGAGTCTGCACCCTGAATTTTTCGTAAACTATACCTTTAAATGTGAAGCGAGAGANATACCAAGCACTTCCTCAGAAAACTTACAGATCTCTCTATAGAGTCTCTTTCCTACACTTATCGCCAGGCTGTATGGTTTCTAACTTTGTCGTGTGTTTTGTATCATTAACAATACTTTTATTTGCACGCGCTTTGCAGACAGTGTATTTATCAACGGCAATCCACAAAGAACCTGTATCTCTGTTGCTCAAATAAACTGCACTGCAAAAGTAGCTAGTCGTTTGGGTTTCTCACTGAATGCGACCAAAAAGTGGCCGTGTTAGTTCGTGAGCACGACTGGGCTGAAGGTGCAGTCCACTGTCAGTGTATCCAGAATCATAACAGTTTGACATATCAAGCACGACCAGACTGATAGTGGTGAATTGGACATCACTCAGAATTTAAACCCAGCCGGACCGAGCCTCCCACCACAGTGAGGAGTGCTAGAACGCAAGGGGGTTTATCTTCTGCCAAACTACTTTGCATCTTAACGCAACAGGTATTGTGAAGAAATTGTTGGCTGTGCGGGTGGTGAGCCCCTGGCGCAGGTTGCCCCGAGAAGCTGTGGCTGCCCCATCCCTGGAGGTGTTCAAGGCCAGGTTGGACGGGGCTTGGAGCAACCTGGGCTGGGGGGAGGGGTCCCTGCCCAGGGCAGGGGGGTGGAACTGCATGGTCTTCGAGGTCCCTTCCAACCCAAACCACCCTATGATTCTATCAGTAAATTATGAGCACAGTTTGAGGCACACACATATGGGTCAGTTTCCCTTCTGCTGGAAGAGGAGGACCACCCTGTCCCAGAGCTTCTTAGTTCTCACTCCATAAACAATAGGGTTTAACGTGGGGGGCACCAGCTGGTAGAGATTGTCCACCATTCTATGGACATGGGGAGGGATGCTCTGCCCAAACCAGTAGGTGAGGAACATGAAGAGGGCAGGGACATAAAAGGCAAGGATGACACAGACATGGGATGCACAAGTGCTGAAGGCCTTGAGTTGTGCCTCTGCAGATGACAGCCTCATTAGCACCCACAGGATCATAGTGTAGGACACAGAAATCAGGATCATGTCACACCCTGTCACTATGAAAACCACAAAGAGATTGTAAATGACATTGACTCTGCTGTCTCCACATGCCAACTTCACCACGGCCATGTGCTCACAGTAGGAGCGGGTGATGACGTGATGCTGGCCAAAGGGCATCTTGCAGAGGAGGAAGCAGAAGGGACTTACCAGGAGGACCCCACACACCAGCACCAGGCTCTCAAGGGCCACCACCACTGGCACAGAAAGGATGCTGGAGTGCCGCAGCGGGCAGCAAATAGCAATGTAGTGATCCAAGGCCATGGCCATGAGCATGCCCGACTCCACTGATGAGAAGGTATGGATGAAAAAAAACTGAGGAAGGCAGGAAAGAAACCAAATCTCCCCAGAGCCCAGCCAGAAGATGGCAAGCATTTTGGGTAGTGTGGATGTTGATAGGACCAGCATGGCCAGGAAGAGGTACATGGGTTCGTGCAGGCTCAGCTCTGCCTTTTTAATGAGGAGAAGGGTGATGTTCCCCAGTACAGCATTGGCATACATGATGCAGAAGGGGAAGGCAGTCCAGAACTGCTCCTTCTCCAGCCCAGGGATGCCAACAAGCAGAAGATAGTGAGGATGGGAGAAGACAGTAGAGTTCAGAAACAAGGAACCCTTGACTCTTGCCTACGCTGAGGGCACTTGTGTCCTGTAAAAAAGCATCAAACACCCTCAACCTGATCTGGTCAGTGGCAAACAGAGACTGGCATGAGGTACAGTCCAGAAGCTCAAATTCGCCACACAGCCATCCATCCCTGTGATAGCTGCTTGCACTGGTTCAGTGGAGCACTTGTGGAGCAAGTGTCCTGCCAGTTTCCAATGAAAGTGCTCTGTCCCACGTGGTGGAGTGATCCTGGAGAAGGCAGACTGGATTCCTCCTGGATCAAACTGAATGGGAAGTCTACCCAAGGTGCACACCTGATACTCTCCAGTGTCCAAAGGGTGTCCAGCCCAGGAGGACATAAGCCTTCTTGAAATGCGCCTGGTAGGGATATGAGGTTATTAGCACCAGCCCTGTAGCCCTACAGAAGCTTTAACAGCACTGTGCTGCTTGCCAGTGTAGAGGCAACAAGTGCTTGCCTCAGTTAAGAAACATCCTATTTCAGGGAAAAAATCTGAGACAGTGCCACAGTATTTGACACTCTCCCACACAAATGCAGTGCTCCAGTGATGTCCATTCTCCCCCCAAAAACCACTGCAGCTTGCTCAGCCCCTGCACATTGCTCAGCTCATGTTTTTTCCCTGATACCTGGGCAGAAGGATTCCTTCAAAAGCCCTTCAGCACAGATTAGGCCAATGTTCTTGACTTGAGAAGACCTTCCAGTGGCTGACTGCACTTGTGCTGGAGAGCTGCGGGGAGTGGAGGGACGGGGGAGACAATAGCACCTTCCCAGAGGGAGCTGGGCTTTTCCTCCCTGAGTGTCCGGTGCTAGCTGAGCTGAGCCATCTCCAGCAGTGGGCTCCACTCCGCTGCGTCCACAGCCAAATTTCTCACCCCAAGCACCGCATCCCAGCCCAGCACGGACACCATTCACCAGCTGGAGCTGGGCTGTCGGGGCTGTGCTTGAAACCTTACAAATACATATGGCTTGGGATCACCTGCACTCTGGGAGATGTTTCCTGTTGGGCTGTTTTGTTTTTTTTTCCATGGGGCAGTAAACATCCTAGGAATGGAAATTCCTGATATTTTCCTTTCTTCATGCCACCTCCTTCCTCCCAGCTGCCTCTGTTGGTGCTGCTTTGCCTAAAACTTTGTTCTTCCACAGAGAACACCAGGACAGGGAACACAATTCCCAGGCCAAGGCAGTGTGAGAGACAGGAGCATGCCTGCAAGCTCCACTAACTGGGGGCAGTTCAACACTTGCTGCTGCTGCCCAGGAGGAGTGATGGCATAAAAGACCTTACTGTAGAGCAAGAAATTGCTGTCCAAACCCTAAATACTCACCTGCCTCCTGCAGGTTTCCAGGTAGGGACTCTGCACAGCAGAGATCAGGAGATATTTATCTGTCTGACAGATAAATCCCAGCAGGGAGCTCTGCATTTCCCCTGCTACTTAACATGTAATTAGAGAGAGAGGAATAGATAGTTTTTAACCCCCTCAATGCTGACGATCTCATAGACACAGCTGCATTTTGCCCAGTTCTGTATCTGTTTTCTTGCAATGTGTTTATTTGGAGGAGACTTAAGAGCGATGAGGTAGTTCAACATTACATCACAGAACCAATTTCAGACTAGATCTAAGGAAGAAATTTTTTACAATGAGGGTGGTGAAACCCTGGCCCAGGTTGCCTAGAGAGGTGGTGGATGCCCCATCCCTGGAAACATTCCAGGCCAGGTTGGACGGGGCTGTGAGCTACCTGGTCTAGTCGAAGATGGTTGCTCATGGCAATGGGTTGAACTAGATGGCCTTTGAAAGTCTGTTCCCACCCAAACCATTCTATGATTTTATGATTCTATGACTGGGTTTGTAACTAGAACTGCAGCAGCATAAATTATGAAGTACTTTTGAAACAATAGCAATCTGTTCTTTCTTTGCTGTGTTTCATCCATAGCTCTAACACAGGCCTAGAGAAGGAAGTCAGTAACGCCATCCCCATCACACAAATGGAGAATGGTGAAATAACAAGAGGCAGATTTGAGACTCCTGTGTGTGCTTCTCAAGTAACTGTCAGTGCTATGTGGCACACTGCACCACCCTGTGTTTTTTTTTGTGGAGTTCATGTAACACTGCATGAGTGTGCCAAATCTTTGGCAATGGCAATTTCAATTAAAAAACAAGCCATGCAAATAAAACACCCTTCCATTACTGGGGAACCGTATCAAACCCCAAGGCAGCCTACTGAAAGAGTCTGGGACAGCAGAAATGCCAGAGTGTGCAAAGACACTGCGTCCCCAGGTCCAGTCCTGGGAATGCTTGGAGAGAGGAGGAGAGGAGAGGAGAGGAGAGGAGAGGAGAGGAGAGGGC
>VZSZ01003884.1:20065-40398 GCA_013398815.1 Ibidorhyncha struthersii
TCCTCTCCTCTCCTCTCCTCTCCTCTGCCTCTGATATGTCTCACACTGCTTTTCCTGTGCCTCATAAGAAATAAATCCATTGACAAGTACCATAAATGATCTCATGGTACAAAGTGGAGAGCTCAGGGCATTACAGGATAGGAATTAACAGCTTTAAGTGGTTCATCTATCTCTTTTTTCTCTCACATAGATGTTAAACCACAATTAAGTTTCCCATTCCCAGAGGCAGCCACAAAGTTTTTTGAACATATGTTCCTAAAAGACAGTACCTTATAGAGATTCTCAAATCTTGCGAGTCTGCTTGTTACCCTTCAGCTACACAGGCTGGGAAGCAAACGGGGTGGCAGATGAGGCTCTGCTGAACTGGGTGATGGAGATACACTGAATGCACTGCAAGCCTCAGGTCTCCAGCTGTGCTAATAAATGTGCTAATAAATCTCCCACACACGTTTCCTCCCTGGCCATCCTCCCCAAGCGTTTCCTTGGTGTGACAGAGGCTCCTTGGGCTTTTGTTGTTTTGCAGAATGGCTGTGTCCAGGAAGCACGGCCGTCGAGGGAGAAACCCTGGAACTGTTCAGAATGGGAGCAGTGCAGTGCGAGAATCCTGCAAGCTCAGCATCTCTCCAGCAAAGCTCTTTTCTAGGCTCTTCTGCTGGAAGTTGTGTTTGTTATGTTAATCTTATGTTAATCTTTCTTCTGATAATACAAGCACCAGGTCTCAGATATTTTGAGCAAAGAGTGCTCCCATTGGGTGCTATCTCAATGCAAATGGGACCTCCAACCCAAGACCCGTTGTGTCAGCGCTCAGGCAGAGGTTGTGGGGTGCTCTGCTGAGCAGTGTTTCACCCTGTGCCCACTGGGATCCTCACCAAAATAAGCAGCACATCACAAAACAAACTGTGCCCTGGGGATCCTTCCCTTGGGAGTCTTCCCTTCTCCCTTCCTTTTTTTATGGAGATCTTCCCTCATTATTCTTTTCTCTCTATTCCAGGTACTGTTGTGTGTAGAAAAAGACACTAATCCTGGGTTAGTCTGAAGGGTGAAGTGGCAGCAGGCAGAAAGAGGCCAGTTCTGATATGTAATCCTGTCCCAATGCCTCCTGCTGCTTCACCCTTCCAAGGTGAACACTGACCATTTCTTCTTATTCTCCACCATGGTCCAAACTGGCCAAAATATGACTTAAGACCAGTGAAAACACAGCTCCACAATTTGGGGTCATGAAAGATTTTGGGTCATCTTATTCTGCCCATGGGAGGAAGCAAGCCAGGAAGATCATGAAACCTTTCTGCACGCCTGGCTGAGACCGATCCTGCAGCAGAGCACTAAGATGCTGGGAGACACTGCCATCTCCCATCTGTGAACTGTCCCTGGAGATCTCCTCCTCCCATCCCTCTGATCAGTACTGCCAGTACCAGGCAGATCTCAGCTGGAAGATTGTAGTACATGGTCCATCATGTCAGGAAGTTTAGCCCTTCCTATTATATTTTTGAACACCCTTTTTTTCAGCAAGCGAGATAGCTGCCCCAGAGCCCCAAGCACCATCCTGATGTGTACCTACTTCATACAATTGTGTGCTCATCTACAGCACTTCCTGAAGATTTTTAGCAACTCCAACCTAATATCTCTGCATCATATAAACAGAAAGAAAAAATGGTTTCATCAAGTCTTTTCACCTTTTACAACAAATAGATGTCTTTTATTGAAGATATTCCACACGTGCATTACATTCAGTGCAAAACATTACACTTGGCAAGATGGTAAGGCTTGATGACAGCAAAAACAGATGCAAAACCAGCACTGTTTCCATCACTGTAGATGTGTATGGCACTTTAGAAACACAGATGAAGATGAAGGCTGAACCATTTTTTTAGGAGGACTGAGAGCACTGCGGGCCCACTTAACAGGACCTAATCTTCAGAAAATGCTCTGTGCTCAGACTCTGGAGCTGAGCTCCATCTTGTGGGGTGTTTCCAGCTGAACAACTAATGACTGAGATATTCAGAGTGACTACAAACTCTTGGTCCAAGCCCTGTCCTGCTGAGCCTGCTGCCGGGGTTAGCTATGCTGTAACAGGCAGTGAGGGAGCGATGACCCTGTGCAAAGGAGTCTGAGTGAAGCTTACACACTATTATCTGGCTATTGGAGTTTGCATAACATGCATTGCAGAGGTTCCTTGATCCACCCCAATGCGTGACTTGAAAAGAGAAAGTCATGCAACCCATTTTTCTGTAACTGTCTCCCTCTAATTGGGGCTTCCATCTGTATATATCACTGGCACTACTGCTTGGGGTGTTCGCAGGCTGCTGGCAGGGGTGAAAGCATCATGTTAGGAGAAAACTTGGAACATCACAGCTCTTGGTTGAGGGACAGCGTCTGAGTGGATCTGCAGTTCTTTCATCTGGCAGTGACCTGCACGGATGGAGTATCAAGAAACCAGTCCACTAGCTCTGACCAAAAAGCCAGTCCACTAGTGCTTTCTGGCAGAACTGGTGGAGGAAGCTACCAGTCAGATTCACTCTTCCTCCGCAGTGCCCTGAGCAAAGCCTCACGGATGTGGCTGGATTTTATGCTGTAGATAATGGGGTTGAGAGCAGGGGGAATTATAAGGTAGGTGTAGGCCACCAAAGTGTTAACCAGAGGTGGAACGTTCTTTCCAAAGCGATGGATCATGGATAGTCCGATCATTGGGATGAAGAACACTAGAACAGCACAGATGTGGGAGACACATGTATTCAAAGCCTTGAGACACTCCTCCTTGGTTGCAAGGCCGATAACAGTTTTAATGATCAGGATGTAGGACAGCAAAATGAAGATGAAGTCCATCCCCACCGTTGATAAAAGAATAATCATGCCGTAGAAGACATTGACTTTTATATCTGCACATGCTAGGTTCATGATATCAGGATGGAAGCAAAAAGAATGAGAAAGCTCAGTCTTTCTGCAATAGGTTAGTCTCTTGAGCAAGAAGGGTATGGGAAGGAGGGAGACCATACCTCTCAATACAATTACCAGACCAATTTTCATGACAGTCCTTTTGGTCAGTATGGATGGGTGTCTCAGTGGACGGGAGATGGCAATGAAGCGGTCAAATGCCATTGCCAGGAGCACAGAGGATTCGATGAAGGACAGGATATGGATGAAGTACATCTGAGTAAGGCAAGCATCAAACCCAATCCTTCGCATATTAAACCAAAAAATGCCCAGAGTAGTAGGCAGTGTACATAGAACCAAGCCCAGGTCAGTGACTGCCAGCATGGAGAGGAAGTAGTACATTGGTTCATGAAGACTTTGGGTCTTCTTTATGATGAGTAAGATCATGCAGTTTCCCAAGAGAGCAATAAGGTACAGTGCACAGAAAGGTATGGAAATCCAGTGGTGAAGGGCTTCCAGGCCTGGGATGCCCATCATGAGGAAAGCTGAAGGCTGATAGAAGGAGCCATTGAATTCCCAGGTAGTATGTGAGTCATGCTCCATCCCAGCTCAGCTCTCACATAACCTATACCTAAAACAAATCAACAACAGAAACTCCATGTAGTTGGACTCTCCGCTGAATATAGAACTGGGTAATGACAAGCGCCACCTCCCTCCACCTCCCCACCAACCTGTGCAAATGCCCCCATGCTGTTTAGGACACTGTTATAATTACCATAGTGTCACATATGACTACAGTCTTGTTTATCCATTAAACTATAAAATGAATGAAAAGGATGGACATTTTTTCTTTAAAAAAGAAAAAAAAAAGAAAGAAAAACATTTTTTTCTTAAAATGAAAGTGAAAACCTTCCTGGTGAGTGCTACTGTTTTGCACTTGTCCCCAAATTCCACAGGTTGAGATGCTCTATTGAGTGAGCAAGTGCTTTTTCTGCATTCATCCCAACCAAGACCAAGCTGCTAAGTAGCTGGCTTCTTTTTAATGCTAACTGGAGATCAAAGGTGACCACTTTAACTGGTGAAAGTTTAACTCTGACTTCTCAGTTAAGAAATCAACATTGGAAACAAATGCAAAATATAACAGAGCATCAGGCACGTAGATACTACTGCTCTCAGCTCAGGAGGGGGCCATAAGGGTAAGGTGGATTTTCAGTGGTTCTCACATCCAAGTTGCTGCTCATTTCATAATCTACCTTACTATCAGGTGAAGGGAAATAAGTGAGCAAAACCCCACCTGTGTGGTGCCCATGACTTTTATTAATAACAGGCAAATGCAAGCCAAAGCACAAGAAGTACTGAGGAGGCATCCACGGAAAGTGTCTGTGTCCAAATCAGAGGCGGGGAACACAGGGGATATGGTGTGGTTTCTACACAGGGATCAAGAGTATGAGGTGAGTGAGGCCTTTACAGAAGTCTAGCAAATATCTATACCAGAGAGTTCAGCAGAAGGTCACTGAGATAGACGGGGGTTGGAGCAACACCCCAAGATAAGAGAAAAAGGAAAGAGGCTTGTTCAGCCTGGAGAAGAGAGGGCTTTGTAGGGGCCCAACAGCAGCTTTCCCCTACCTAAAGGGAGGCTATGTAGAAGACTGAGCCAGGCTCTTCACAGCAGCGCGTGATGGGAGGATGAGAGACAACACGTATAAGTTGAAACAAGAGAGGTCTGGACTGAGTATAATAAGAAATGTTTCCCTGTGAGGAGTGTCAAACATCAGAGCAGGTTGCCCAGAGAGGCTGTGCAATCTCCATCCTTGGAGGTTTTCTAGACCCAACTGAATAAAGCCATGAATGGCCTCATCTGACCTCATAGCCAGCCCTGCTTTGAGCAGGACATTAGACTAGAGAGCTTCTGAAGTCTCTCCAACCTGAATTATCCAATGAACCTATGAGCCTGTGGTCATACCATAGGTTTCAGTCCTCTTGGAGGATTTGGACACCTCAGCACAATCCGGGTTCCTACACTACACGTGACAATGCACCTTAGCAGAGATGCTGGAGAGGCTGACAGGGTACCCGAGCCCTCTCTGTTCCTTCTGTGACTGAATGACTGGCTGGGTGGATGAGGGAAAGCAGTGAATGTGCAAAACAAGAGCTAATTAAAGGAAAAAAAAATATTTGTGGCTTCTGTCTTAAAGTACCTTCTGTGGGATACAAAACAAGCAGGTCAAAGAGTGCCTGAATTATGAGCAAGAGGGTTTCCTATAACACTGTTCATTTTTCCATAAACACACATATATTCCATGATGTATTTATTATGTTCCTAATATGATTTTGCTCCATTAGACTCTCAGCCTGCTTGAGAGTCTAATGTGGCAATAAATCGCAGAGCTTAGCAAGGATTAACATCTTCCTGCTCCAGGGCAAAAGCAACGCATAACTGATGGGAACTGGGGAAGACCCAAAGTCATTTCACTTCCCCCAGGCAGGGCCACTTTATCTTCATTGCAAAGTTGTACGCTAGTATCAGGAGTCACCTTGGCCAGCATGTAGCCACGCCATGGCAGTTGCTGAAGGGACAAGTCACAGCCCTTCTTCAGGAGAGCCTCGTCAACACAGGAGACAGCACAGACGTGGATGAAGCTGCCAAAGGGCACCCAGCAGTTTCCCTACAGCACCTACAGTGGTCTGCATCGGCAAAAGAAAACCATCCAGAGGTACCTCTGGTCCTAAGTAGCAGCTTGGAGCTCCCCAAAGGTAAGAGCTGTCCCTTTCTGCCAATCCAACAGCATCCAAGCAGCAAGAACTATTCTGCAGATTCCTGCAATTCAGTCTCATCTGGAGGCTGGGATAAAAATATTAAAAACCCCAAGTATGTATATGCATGTGTGTCTGTCTGGCTGTCTCCCTTACAGCTGCATCTTGCAGATATCCAGAACTCTCAAAGATATTGAAATTCAGGAGATTTCCAGGAATATAGAGGTGGATAAAGAGGAGAGACTGTTAGAGCACAGTGGGAAAGATTGGTGAGAACTCACTGGGTTTGTAAGAAATGCTCCTCCTGCAAGAAAACCTTTACGCAAACCTGACTTTGTTAGACACTGGCAACTCGTACTGTGCTCTACAAAGTTATTTAGAAATGAGCTTTACTAGCTCTGCTCCTCTCTGAGCTACTCTGGTTCATTATGTGCTCCTATGCGTTACAGATATGGATCCCGCTCCAAGCTGTTTTTTTCCCCTCTGTGTTTTGTGTGTGTATGTATAACCGTATATACGTGTGACTATAAATAATATATAAAAATATATAAAATGCCCCTAATATATAGAATATATAAACAAGCATGCATGCTTATTTATGTTTATGTAAATGTATATGTGTATGTATAACATATAGCACACATATATATGTTACACCTCCCAGCTGACTATCTTGGGACAGCAATTGCACCTTTCACACCACAGCCAACCCCTGACAGGGAAATAAACCTCCAGTTAGTGGAAGATCTCAGTTTAAAGATTAATGGCAGCACCTGGACAGCCTTTGCTGCTAGCCTAGACAGGCATCCTACCACAGAGGGAAAACTGTCCGCTTGCTCCGCACCCAGGCTTTTCTGCTCCCTAGGAGCAATTCCAGCCCACCCGGGGGAAGGGGTCAGGCTCTAATGCAGATGTCTTATGGAGGACACAGTGCTATCCCTCCTTCTCCAGCCCACAAAAGCCGCCTCCTGATTTCTTGCCTGTCTCTGACTTCGATTTTCACCAATAATTTAAGGAAAGTACTGGTGCTTTAAGGGCTTCTTCTCAGCGTAGGCAAGAGCGGGGGCTTGGGAAGGATGAGACCAAGAGATCTGCTTTTTTCCCCAAGAGGAGACTTTGCTATTTTCACAACTGCATCGCTGCCAACTCAAGCATCCAAGCGAGGGTTCAGCCGCTCAGCAAAGGGAGGAGGATGAATGAAGGGACTCTGGGGGCGCAGCACCCACAGAGCTGAATTTCTGTTGACTTTACAGGCAAAGACAGGAATGTGCCATTCACACCAGCTGACCTGGGCTACCAGAGGGTGGAAGAGCAGTTTGACTCTTGTACAAAGCCCATGGCACAACAGTAAGTGGCACCGTGATGGCCAGACCTCTTCTGGCAGTACTGTGGTGCCAGTGCTGCCTGAAATTACAGCCGCTAACCTTCCTTCGAACACCCAACCTAGCAGGTCCCATGGACCAGTGTGGACCTCCCAAATGGCACTTTGGAGATGCACCTCCCAACCCCTATGGGTGTCCAGCCCCATAAAACACAGTCACCGCCCTAGTAAATGAGGAGTGCAATGATGGAGAGGCTGCTAATTGCCCAGGGTACTTACCGAGTGCAGCAGTGGGGGCCCGGGGGCTTTACGACCTGCACAGGCAGCACAACCCCGTTGTGATGCAGAGGAAGAACCGGCATCCGCGTCCCGGCGTTGGGAGGGCAGTGCTTATAACGCGCCCCAAGGACTGACCCTGTCCAATCAACCGGGAGCCGCACGGAGCCCAAGCTCCCCGTGCGTAAACAGCGTGAGGTGTACTAGTGAAAATAGTGTGTGAAGTAAATGATCTTTTCCATTTATGATGCTCTCCCAGCAGGCATGATTTTCTCCTGATAGTTTATTGGGCGACGTGTTTATAGCTCCCTGTGATTTATGGCTGGCAATGCTGCAGCATGCTGGCAATACACCTAATTTTTATTGTGAGAATGGATCTGTAACGCAAATAATAATAAATTTTGTAAGAAGACTGCTTGCAGCATCTCTCCGACAGAATAACAGAGGGGAATTTCTAGCTATCCCCCCTGTGACCAGTGAGACACAAAATGTTTAATTAAAATCATAATATATTGCACAATAAAAACAAACTAAATATCAGAAAGCCAAACACAGACACATTAGCGGATATCCTCTCAGATGGCCCAGAAGCCTGTGGTATCTAGATGTCTTATGGAAATAATTTTATCTTTGCCACCTCGGCTGTGAGGTGGAAATTGCTATCAACCCGTATTTCTTTGGCTGCCAAACCAAGACGCAGGAGAGCTAATGGGTTTGCCCTCTCTCGTGCCTATAGTAAATACAGCCAAGGGAGCTAAGAGATACTTCTGTAGTGATTAACCAGACTGTGCTGGGGCACTGCCCATGATGGACACCAGTACTTTGTTATGACGGTCCCTGGCATGCTGCTGGCCTGAGCCAACCAGCACCTAAGCTTCTAGGCAGGGGATCAGGAGTCTGGATGATGTGGCCACCTCATTTCAAAGGCTAAAGGGCTTGTTGGTATAGTCCTGGACTGCATGGTGCTGGGTGGCCCCAGAGCTAAAGAACAATTAATTTACAAGCATTAATTTTAAGACAGCTTCCTGCTCCTGCTTGGTTATTAAACCTCATGACCAGGCTTATGTGCCTCCCTGTGCCTTCGTGACACGCATCTGAACAATCCTGGCATAGGTTTGTTATCTCTAGATGTGTCAGATGTGAAAAAAGAGGTAGAAGAACTATTGAAGTTAGCAAATGTCCTGGAGCAACTGTGCTCAGAGGCATGGCATGGCATGGCATGGCATGGCATGGCATGGCATGGCATGGCATGGCATGGAATGGAATGGAATGGAATGGAATGGAATGGAATGGAATGGAATGGAATGGAATGGAATAGAATAGTTGGGAGGGACCTAGAATGATCATCTAGTCCAACTGCCTGACCGCTTCAGGGAAGCTCCTGTAGATTATCAGAAAAGGACTCTTCAGCCTTGAGAAGAGACAATAAAGCAACACAGGAAAGGCCTATGAGATAATGAATAGGGAGGAGAAGATACACATGGGGTGATAGTTCATCTTTTATCACGCTACGTGAACTAGGAGGGGGAGAACACACCCTGAAAATACCAGGCAGAAGATTTAAACAAATAAAAAATTACTTTGCTTAAAGAGCTCATAATGAAATTGTGGAACTCATCACCACTGGATGTTGTGCAAGCCCAAAGTATATGTAGGTACAAAAAGGTATTAGACAAAGCCATGGGTGAGAGATTCATTGATTTCTATTAAACATGATGGCTGAGGCGCTGCCTCCTGTTCAGAAAGCCTCTAAATTGATCGCTAGATGCTGGGACATGTGCCAAGGGAAGGATAAACTGTAAATTATCTTCCTAAATGGCCATTAATAACCAGTCTTCAAGGCAGGATGGCATGATGAAGGGACCTTTAGTTTGAGATAGCAGAATAGTTCTTACGGTCTTCAGAGCACATAAGCTTTAGCCAGAGAACAACATCTTTACTTTGGAAATTGAAAGCAGTGCCACAGCTGGCCATAGCAAGAACAAAACTCAAACATGGTGTGATGGATTCAAAGAGGCTGAGATGCCACAGTGCAGAGCAAAAGCAGGAGATAACCTCAGAGGAGACAGGGAGAGCAAAGTGTCCTGCGGCAAAGCAAAAAGATGCTGCAGAGAGATAGGAATAACCAGGCTGCAGGGCTAAACCAAAGTGTCACGGGCTGAACTGGCGAGAAGAAAACCTGAGATTCAGCAAGAGGTGGACGGCGAAGCTGGGCAGCAGGTTGGCATGGAGTCACCACCACAGATGGTTTTCCTGAACGTCTCTCAGTAACGGTTTCAGCTCAGCTGATCCCGTCTCAGGGCAAAGGCACAGGCGAAATACCCTCTCCAAGCCCCTTCCAGACCTCTTTTTCCACAGTTCTCCAGAGAAGGTATAACCTTGAATCTTTTTGGACTCATCCATCTGTGGAAATGACACGGTATCTCTTTCCCTGCTCTACTCATAGCCCAGCTGCACACATATGCTCGTCTTTCACACACTCTGGCATATTTGGTTTCTTTCCCTTGGGATGCTCTGCCATCGTTTTACTCTGCATATCAGGCAGTTTCCAGCATTGCTCGTTCAGCCTTTTGCACTGGGAGGCTGTAGACAAGCTGCATTGAGCAAACTGTGTCTGTGCAGCTGGAAGCAATTATCTGGTTTGCAAACCACAGCATCACCCCTAGGAACTGCCAGAGAGAAAATTTCCCCTCATTACCTATCCTGTGTGTGTCTAAATGATAACATATTTCTAGCATGAATGCCATGCTTGAGGGCCCTCTCAAGACCAACGTGCCGAGCAGCCTGGTTGTATGCATGGCACAGAGGGGTTGCACAGGGTCTGCTGGGACAAGGGAAGGGCTTGGAGATGATGAGGGGTGTTGAGGGACTGGTGCAGGTTGTCCCGAGAAGCTGTGGCTGCCCCATCCCTGGAGGTGTTCAAGGCCAGGTTGGGGGGAGGTGTCCCTGCCCACGGCAGGGGGGTTGGGAATAGATGGTCTTCAAGGTCCCTTCCAACCTAAACCATCCTATGATTCTATGAAAATGTCTGCTTAGGGTTATCCAGCAGACCCTCAGCTGAATGAGAAAAAGTGGTCAGGCTTCCAGCAGCCACTATAAAATGCCCAGTACTGATCTTGCTTGGATCACCCCCATACCTATTGTGTAGTGTAAGATAATTTCATCTTGATATGCTCAAAATCTTATGACTCCCTCTGATCTGTGTCTCAAGGTTCACTCATGTCCACCCAGCTTCCTGCAGTGATGTTTGCATACTGTGCTCCCACCAAGTCGTTCTTGCTGGTTTTCTGCTTAATCCCTTCTCCCAGAAGTGTGGGTATTGCATGTATATATGGAGGGGTGTGAGGATCTGTTCGTCTATTTTCCCATCTTTAAAAAAAACTTGTTTTCCCAGAACAACAGCTAGAGGGGAACACAGCCACCACTTGGCACACATCAGTCTGCTTGCTGGAAATGTTTATAATTTCAGCCTGAGCCAGTCCTAATCATATTTACTGTACAGGCCAGAGTTCAGCGTGTAAGTACTGATAGGAGTGTGAGAAGGAATGGTGAGGAGGGAAGGGAAAGGTGGGGGCTTGCTCCTCCCATGTAAAAGCCTTTACAAGACCCTGTTCAAAAGGAGCATGCTCATAACAATTAGGAAGGTAATGCTCACTGGAGATACGCAAATAAAGAACAGGAAAGGGTTGAGGAAGATCCAGGGGAACAGGAGCACCATTGCCACCTGAACTCACCACACTGTCACCAATTCTGGCTTCCCTTTTTTTCTCCTAGTAAGGGATTCCACCACCTGCGTGTCCACGCACATGTCTGAACTGAAAGGTGAGACTTAAAGGCTGTTGCTGTGGAGGTTTCACCTCCCACCAGCGTCCCTCAGGGTTGCTCCAGACTTTGCAGATGCAGGGCATGGGAGGAAGAATGCATGTTGCCCATCCTCTTCTGCTTCAGAAAGTTTCAAAAATACAAAGACTATTTGATCATACACAGTTTTCTTTGGCTGTAGTGGCTGTGTTGAGCTGGACAAAAATATCCCAGCTGCCTGGAAGGAGAGATTGCAGCCCAGAAGGGATGTCATCTCCTTGGCAAGCTGTCCCTCCTGCTTGCCACCACAGGAGCAGCTGACCGCGTTGGCACCAGCAGCTCCAACATCACCAGCAGTGACGCAATATTTTTCCAAGTCAGCCATCTACTGAGGCTCAAAAATAACACTGAGAAAAAGAACTCAGCAGGACCTGGACACAGACCAGCCTCTCTAATGACAGATTCCCCAAAGGACCGTATAAAGCCTGGGTAGCTCTCCTGCTTCGGGATCTCCCTTGGGCCTTAACATTAGGGGGAATCCCTCCCCTGCTGAGCTCCAAGGATGAGCTTGTGGCACCAGCTCACCACCCAGGGCAGGTGTGGTGGGTTAGACACTTGGGATCCAGCAGCCCTTTGCAGTCATTGCTGGTCCCTGCTCTGTGTGTGCGTTGAGGGTTGTGGTTGAAGTTGGTGGAACTGGTGGTGCTGGGACTACAATCCTGACCTGAAAGGTGTGGGTAGATGCTGGAGAAAGCATGCCATGGGGACGGGCTTTGACTTGCAGTGGCAAGTCATAGAATCATAGAATTATTTAGGTTGGAAAAGACCCTTAAGATCATCAAATCCAACTCTTCACCTAACACTATAAAGTTCACCACCAAACCATGTCCCTATGTCCTGGGGAAGGATGGAGAAGGGAGGATGGAGAAGGGAGGCTTTTGTCAGGCTCCAGTTTGGAGTTGCAGTAAGTGCATGAGGGACTTACATGGGGCAGGACTCAGGTCAGGGGCAGCTGTACATGTGCATGGAAGAGAAGAGGATAGACAAGTCCCCTGGATCAGGGTCTGGACCTTGAAACAGGGTTTGCTGCAGATGCCCCATCTGCACAATCCTCTGCAAATATCACCACTTCAACCCTGGAAGTTTAAATGGTGGTAAAAGGGGACAAGGGGTCCCTCCCTTCTGGCTGTGCTCCTTGCTGCTGTGCCTGGTGTCAGCAGTGGGTCTCCTTCACTCTGAGATACCTAAGCTGACTGCAAGACTTTCTGTAGCCTAAACTGTGAAGGCAGGATCAAGAGAATCATCATAGAATCACAGAATGGTTTGGGTTGGAAGGGACCTTAAAGATCATCTAGTTCCAACCCCGCCAGCCATGGGCAGGGACACCTCCCAGGTTGCTCCAAGCCCAGTCCAACCTGGCCTTGAACACCTCCAGGGATGGGGCAGCCACAGATTCTCTGGGCAACCTGGTCCAGGGTCTTGCCACATTCAGACTGAAAAATTTCTTCCTGATATCTAATCTAAATCTACCTCTTTTAGTTTGAAGCCATTACCCCTTATCCTATCACTACATGCCCTTGTAAAAGTCCCTCCCCATCTTTCTTGTAGGTCACTCTCATATACTGGCAGGCTGTTATAAGGCCTCCCCGGAGCCTTCTCCTCTCCAGGCTGACCACCCCCACCTCTCCCAGCCTGTCCTCCCAGCAGAGGGGCTCCAGCCCTCCCAGCATCTCCGGGGCCTCCTCTGGCCCCGCTCCAACAGCTCCGTGTCCTTCTGCTGTTGGGACCCCCCGAGCTGGAGGCAGCACTGCAGGGGGGTCTCCCCAGAGCGTAGCAGAGGGGCACAATCCCCCCCCTCGCCCTGCTGGCCACGCTGCTGGGGATGCAGCCCAGGATGCCGGGGACTTGCTGGGCTGCCAGCGCACATTGTCGGCTCATGGTGAGCTTCTCATCCACCAACACCCCCAAGTCCCTCTCCTCAGGGCTGCTCTGCATCCGTTCTTTGCCCAGCCTGGTGAAGCCCAGATGTGACTCTGTTCAGGTATTTCTGTGCAACTTCTGGGCAACTTCCAAAACTGCAGAAACCCTTGCTGGCTCTGGTCCTGTGCTAAGTGCCCTACCAGAAAAGCACCATGCTGTACCTGTGAGTAAAACCGTCCCAAACTCTCTCAAGTTCTGTAGTACAGCTGCATTTCTGTATTTGGTGTTCATCACCTTGCTGCTCAAGTGAAAACCCTCATTCAGTGGTTGCCAATAGAAGTCAGTCTTCTGCTAGAGCACCACAGCCTCCAGCTCTATTATCCTTCCTAAAGCTGGTGCACGTTAACTTCACCGCCTTATGAACAGCAGGGTGACCTCAACACAGAGCTTGGAAGAAATTATAGAGGCAGACAATGCCTCTGCAGCATGGTCTTCTACAGGGACCACAGCAGTTAAACCTGTATGGAGCACTTTTAAGCCTGTACAACTACAACTTGTTCAGAGGCCAAGCCACCTGGACTGTTTCAGCAGAAAAATAGTGTCTTTAATTGAAACCATCACAAAAAAAAAAAAAAAACTGAGTAAAGTGAAGTGGTGTCAACCAATTTCCTGTGCTGCCATGAGTGACACACAGGAGACCCTTGGTCACCAGCGCTCCATCCTGCAGAAGTGAATGAGCTCTTGTATGGGCAAACATTGACATATTTAATGCTTGACTTGGTACATCAGGTACAAAATACAACAGGGGGATTCAGAAAATGCAGAAGGGACAGGGAGTCCTGTCACAAAGGCAGCAGACTCTCTGCTTTTAGTGTGCTGGGTGGAAAATCAAACAATCCCAGAGAAATCTGCAAACATTGCAAAGCCCTGTATTTCATTTTCCCGTGTTAAGTGAAGCTGGTAGAGGCGATTCAGAGGCAACTGAGAGGTGAACACAGGTCAACACGACCTGCATATAATTTGCTAAAATCAAACTCAAAGCAGCATCATGTACAGCATGTCCCAACCCCCCACCAGCAGGATAACATTGCCTGAAGGCTGTAAATAACAGCTGGGGTGCAATACATTTACCCTGATGGGGAAGGAATGTCGAGGCAAAACTGTGAAACTCGCTGCCGGTGTGTGATCTCAGTGAGAGCAGTGCCTGTCCCCAAAACTCAGCAGTGAGTGCCGCAGCTCTTGGACAAGCATCATTCCTTAGGGACTTCCTTACAAGCATGGTTTCTACCTCCTCTGCTCACCATCTGCAGCAGAGCTCTACCAGGAATGGCCAGCAGAAGGAGAGGGCATGGCATTAGCTGTAAAGAGACTACTGTTTTGTCAAAAACAACACAAAAAAGCATGTGTAGGAAGCACACTTCACTTTTAGGCACATCCCCAAGTGCCTAAAACAGGGTCAAATGGAGCCAGGTGGTTGCTGGGGGTGGGAACAGCCACGGTCTGCTCTGCAGGAGGGATTCCTTCTTAGAAGGAAAAACGACTGGTGCCAATTAATTAATCCAAAGGGTTTCCAGGTTTGCCTGGCCCCATCTGAATTAAGGTGTCCAGATCACGGTGCACACATACCACAGGCATTTCACATTTGTCTTCACCTTGTTTCGCAAAATTTAAAGAGACCAGAATTCCAGAATATCATTTTGAAAAGGTGGAAAAGACTTTGGCTTTTGATCTCATCGACATACTTTGTATTCTGTAGGTTGAAGTAGTTTCATTCTGATAAGGCCAAATGTGTCCGTTCACCTTTATCAGTCTGCTATAACCTCTGTGTGTTACAGACCAGAGCGCTGGGCTGCAATTCAGTGTCATCCCTGCTAAAATGTACATGTACAGAAGCGAAATGATCGCAACCACCCATCTCCAGCCTGCCTCACTGCCCACCGGTGCCTGTGCCGACGGGGAGGCTGTGCCTGGTGAGATGGGTTAACACTGTCTCCCAGACAGCAGAGCAGCTGTCGGATTTACATCATGATTTTAAGAAGATATCACAGTGGACATCTCAGTAACAGCAGTGAGGAAATGAGAGCAGAGCTGTGAGGAGAGACAGTAACAGCATTACGTTGCTAATCTGCAATGATTTCTTCAGAAAGAACCACTGTGACATCATCAAACTGGTTGAAGTCCAATCTGGCAATGGAGAAAATGTGATCAGATGACTCTGCTTTCAAAAGGGAGCGGGGGAAGAATGAAGGGGGTTTGATCGTTGACAGATGAGTAACTCTGACGTTGAGTGAAGTCGGAATCTCGTTGCTGCTCCTGCATATACTTTGTTTGTTTGTTTCACAGACGGGTTGTATACCTGAAATGGTTTCTCAAAGAGATGGGGTGGAAGCAGAGCAGGCAGCCAAAGGCGAAATACCAGTGTAACTAGAGATGCAACTCAAGGGATCACAGGGAAAAATTCCATTCAAATTTGTGCTCATAAATCTTCCAGTTCCTTTGAGAATAACTTTCCCTTGGGAAGCGATTTTGTGACCAAAATTCTGCTTTTTGATTGGTTTACAGATGTCCTGCAGAGCTGCCTGGTGTTCCTGGGCACAGGGAGCTGTTTCCCCAGTCCCTGCAGGAGAGGGGGAAGGGGGGAATAGGGGAAGACTGATGGGAGAGGTGCCGGCTTCAGGGCTTTGAGGTGCTAGTCCTGGGATGTCCAGCACCATCACAAGGGTCAGAAGATGAGATACCACAAGCACTGTAGGGCCAGCCACAGGGTACCATACTCAGGCCACGCAGGTTGTTGGCCTTTGTGCCTGGAGAGTCCACCTTCATGGCCCTTGGGTTTTTAAAAGAGTACTTAACAAAGTCAGAGCCTGAGAGGACTCTGCAGGTATCTCTGGATAAAGTCATCACTCCTACTTTCTCCATTAAAAATGTTTGGAGGAATTAGGTATTTCTCCGAGGTCATTAATTCACTGAAGAGCACTGCGATAGGGACACACAGCCAACCTAACCTTGTTGAGGAAGAAGATGTGGGGAGTGCAGTGGGAAATTTCCCTGGAATTAGACCAAATCAGGCTTGGCGTGGCTGGCAGCATCGGAAAAGGTAGGACTGGATCTATGAGAACTTGCACAAAAGACAGAATATATCTGGGTGCGTGGAAGCTTCTCTTCACCTTTGCAGTACAGAGACTAGCGAGTCTAAGATTAGAGCACAGAGGCTGGACAGAAATATCTCTGCTGCCCATCAGGATGGCTGTCTGATGATTAAAGATGCTGCTGTAGCTGGGCAATAGTTTCTGGATGCTGTAGTCCAGAGTCAGTAACGCAGTACCCTGCAACAGAAGCAGAGATGAATACCTAACCAAGTGCCTTAAGGACCATCAGAGCCATGATGCTACAGTTTTACTCTGTCTGTTCTGTGGCAATCCTAGAAATCATAGACAATTTGGTCAAAAGGGACTTGAAGAGGTCATCTGGTCCATCCCTCACACTGAGGTGGGTTCACAGGTTTCTAAATGAGGCTGGATAAACTCCCCCACTCTGCAAGAAGACACAACGGTAGGGCCAAGAGCCACAAGACTCACCACACTTAACAGAGGTGCCAAGAGGAGGAGGAGGGGGAGGAGGACATGGAAGAGCCATCCCCTGGTGACCAGGGGCAGCAGCTCCCAGGCGTGCATTGCGCAGGTCCCCATGTGATCCGGTGAGGTCGGCCTCTACTGAGGCCACCATGTCTCATTTTCTCTCACAGCTGGAGACTAGGATTATTCTGCAAATCCTGAAACCTGCCCAGCATAACCCACCTTAAGCTTCTTGAAGGACACTTGTGGGGCAAAAGCTAAGGGTTTACTCATGCATGACCTACAGAGCTATAAACACCTCCAACGGGTCACACTTACCAGGTGAAATTTAAGATGAAGGGTTCTTTACCTAGGATGTGATTTTGGGGGTGAGATTTGGCTTGAAGTTTCTTTGTCTGAACCTACAAAGCATCTCAACCAGGACATTGCCTTAGAGCAGATGTGCTCCACAGCTCCACAGACTGCATTGACTCACCACCTTTGATTGTCACGGGAGCTTGGACCCTAGGCCCACATCTATTCCCAAATTTGGGACACTGACTGCAGAGCCGAATCTAGAGAAACTCAGAAACTGGATTTTTGGAGTTATTCCTCAACACTTTGAAAAGCTGTATGCCCTTTTATGGTGTCCCAGTTTGTGTACTTAAAATGTCCAATTCATTTTGGCCTCAACCACGATCTACTTCATTCTCAAGGTTGAGATTAATGTGTGAAATTTGTTTACATGGAGCTAAAAGCTGCTCTGTCTGGCCATGTGCAAACATATGGATATGGAGGTGTAAACAGATGATTTTGTGGTCTTAAACTAGGTCAGAACATTAGTCCATGTCCAAGTCCAAAAATAAAACAAACTTTCCCAATGAACATGTAATCTTTCTCAGGATCAGCCCATTCATGTTGATTTACTACAAAGTTCCCTGGAATTTAACACGACCCCATAATGGCAAAATCCCAAGATGCATAAGCAGAGGAATTGGATGGTTGCTACCAAAAATAATAAGAAGAAAAATCCCCCAAATATCTCAGTGGTATGCAGCAGAGTATCCCAGGTCAGACCAAGTGCTATAGACTCCTTTAACTTCATAGCTAGGGCCCAATTTTTGTCTGCAGAGCAGATAAGTTTTTACCGGTAAGAAAGCTGTGCTGCTGCAGAGAGCTTTCCCCCTTTCTTGGAGAAAAACCCCTGTGAAATCCATTCATGCAAAACCATCTGAATCCGTCGCTAGGCCTGTGCATGGTTAGCTATTTTAGTAGGAATGTTGCACACCCAACTAAAATATGAGATTGGTACGAAACACAAATGTTGACCAGAATAAGAAGCAAGCGAGGCACTGTCTGGATATTGTTTATTTTCACATCCATGTGTAGCACCATCAGAGCTACTGTACTCACCAGGCTGTGAAGGTGCTGCTGTGAAGTAGAAGTTGACAACTTACACCATTTGCTGGCAAAAGGGAATTTTGTAGTGGCAAATATAGTATGTAGGTACAGGGCTGAGCAAATGCAGATAAGAGAAAGGGAACGACAGGTGGAAAGCACTTGTAGAAAAATTGGTACGTACGTTATTGCTTTTGGCGCCATCAATGGAAAGTCAAACATAGAAAAGCAAACAGCTAACGTTAGGAAGATGTGTGGTCCTGTCAATTATTAAATGAAGCCGGCAAATCGCTGTGACTCAGAGACAGCTGGAGAATAGTCGGCTTTAGTGGGAGCTGCAGGTATGGGGAATGCGTGCAAGCCTGAAGGCAGCACATTTCATATCGCAAACCTAAATCACCAGGCAGCAAGGTACCTGGCCGTGTTACTCTGTAAAGCAGGTGAGATGTTTTTAGGATAGATACAAACTAAAATTACAAATCTCATTACGCAGCATCACACAGACCCTTCAGGACTGTGATGCATCAGCTGTGCCCTATTCTTGAGTGAAAGGCCACCTCCAGGAGGGCTGGGAAGCCCCACCAGCACCAGATGGGCCAATTGT
The DNA here is from genome assembly GCA_013398815.1 of Ibidorhyncha struthersii. NCBI lineage: Eukaryota > Metazoa > Chordata > Aves > Charadriiformes > Charadriidae > Ibidorhyncha > Ibidorhyncha struthersii. The sequence continues at coordinate 38,565 of VZSZ01003884.1, forward strand.
CATATCTCGTTTGTCCCTGGAGGGAGATGCACGGGCTGTTTGGGGCTGTGTGAGTCCGAGACGCGGTGCCAATTGGCACTGCTTGGCTGAAATGAGACAAGTGCTCCTCGTTTAACCCAAGGTTGGATTTAGCCTGTGAGGCAACTCATTCAAAACTACCGCCAGGTTTGTCGGCAGCTGATGCATGTCAGCTGCATTAACCTCCAAGGGAACTGCTCTGTACCTCGGGGAGCTGCTCTCCACTCTCCACAGCCTCACCATGCAACATTTGTTCTTCCCCACAGCTTGCCCAGTCTGACTCACTGGACTTAGCAAAACATTCAAGCACAAGATAAACTGCCCCTTCATGTGCTCACACAGCAACCAGCCTGTGGTTGTGGCACAGTGGGACACTGCTGAGCACTCTGGTCTCTGTAGTTATGTCCCCAGTTCTCACCTCTTGTTGGCAGATGGGAGCAGCTTGACAATTTCAGCAGGACACGCGCAAATTCCCTGTCTTCAGACATCTACTTTACAGACCCTTGGAAAAATACAGGAGAGACTTCTGGCTGCTTCCCAGCCATGAGGCCCAGAGTCTGCATGTTAAACACTCACATTTGCCATGCACACACCTTTATTTTTGCACAGAGTACATCTTTGTTCCTGCAGACCCCAGTCCCTTCCCAGCACCTGACTGGCATAGCGCTTTGCAGCATGCACGGCAGCACCCATGTGTTTTTGCTGGTTTCACTGCTTGGCACCTCCCAGTGACATTACCTGAGAGACTCTGGAAGAGACAGAGCATTTCCTTCCCCCAGTGAAAAAGAAAAAAACAGGTACAATTTTCCCATAACTCTCATGCTTGCCAAAAAAAAAAGAGAGCACGTATTTTCCATTCATGGCACTGATCCTTGCCATTTGGATTCTCCATAGCAGCACCGAGGACAGCTGGGAAAAACTCTCAGTACATTTACCAAAGCAGCTTTTGGAGCTGTATTTGTGGGAAACAAATGAAAAATCAAAGATAAACAGCAACTTATTTTCTCCCTACCAAAGCTCTCCAGCGCATCCCTGCAGTGCGCAGCATCTCCCAGTTTGCTGGGACCTGCTAACAGATGGCCAGGGCATCCCAAGCTCCAGTCCTGGTCCTGACCTTGTAGCTCTTCTTTGCGCAGCTGGGCACCACGTGCACTGAAATCAGCATTTTCCTCTGCCTTTATCCCTCCCCAGCATGAGAGCTGCTGGCAGCATCGCTGCAGCACGCTCTCTCCTGTGAGACAGGGGCTGCTGCCCCCTCACCTGCACAGTCATGGTTTCTTTGTCTCCTCCTTTTCACCTTGCTCCCTCCTTCTTGACCACTCAGCTACTGTGATGAGGCACAGGCTGAGATAGCCCAGAGGAGGAGACCAGCCCACGAGCAATACTGAAGGCACTGATTTCACAGAATCACAGAATCGTCAGGGTTGGAAGGGACCTCTGGAGATCATCTAGTCCACCCCCCCCTGCCAGAGCAGGGGCACCTACAACAGGTTGCACAGGACAGCGTCCAGGCGGGTTTTGAATGTCTCCAGAGTGGGAGACTCCACAACCTCTCTGGGCAGCCTGTTCCAGTGCTCCACCACCCTCAAAGGAAAGAAGTTCCTCCTCATGTTAAGATGGAACTTCCTATGTTCAAGCTTGTGCCCATTACCCCTCGTCCTATCAGTGGGCACCACTGAAAGAAGACTGCTCCCATCCCCCTGGCATCCTCCCTTCAAGTATTAATAAGATCCCCCCTCAATCTTCTTTTCTCTAGACTAAAGAGACCCAAATCCCTCAGCCTTTCCTCATATGAAAGATGTTCCAATCCCCTAAT